>JAHRHZ010000040.1:13677130-13760277 GCA_024137785.1 Ginglymostoma cirratum | reverse complement strand
GAGAATCTACCAGTGGCCAACCAGGATTTACTGGTCTCTATGGGACTCAAATACTGGCTGAACTGAACTTTTCTGTCAGGTTGGTACTACTGATTTTTACCTTTTGGAATAAATGACTTCCTGTTTTCTCCTCACCTCTGTTCATCTATTGTGAATATGTTACCTGTCTTGCAATTAATGTGGGTGTGAAAATACTAATACCATGAATTTCTGGAGTTACTGCAAATATCACATCACCCAAATTGTTTTCTGACACATTAAAGCCTATAGCATTCTGGAAATGAAACTCTCTACTATTCCATTAACATAAAACAAAAGCAACTAGGGTTTCTTAAAATGAGCTCACTACATTTAGGTATGACTCAATGATCACACTTGTGTCTCAGCAGTCTTAAGATTATGGGTTCAAGTCCATTTCAGAGACAAAAACACAAAATTTAGGCATGTGATGTTAAACCTATCTGCTGTCTCGGTTTGACATAAAAGATCCCAGGGCAGTATTCTGATGAAGTGCAGGAAAGTTATAGTCAATATTGGTCACTAATCTGACATCAGTAAAACAAATTATCTGGTCATTATCTGGTCATTGAGGTTTACTGGGGTTTGCTTTTTGCAAATTGACTGCTGCATTTCCTCCATGGCAACAATGCGAAACTCTAGCCTCCATATTCATTATGCTGTAAAGCACTTTGTGACTTCCTGAGGTGTGAAAAGTCTGTGTCTATACACAGACTATGTCTGTAAGCCTTCTTATTTTTGTTAAAGCATTTTTCTACATTTCAAAAGTGGGATCAGGATAATGGACACTATTGGGACCTGACCTCCAGTACTGATATTAAAACCTCACTGTTAGGTTATCTATTAATTCACATTCAGTTTTCCACAGGTGTTTAGCCTGTTTTGATGGTTATACTGACTCTCGATTTCCTTGATACACAATGAGGATTGCTCAAGAGGTTTAATAGCTATGACGTTCTTGCTGTAAGTTTAACAGCCAATAGCTTTCCAGCAATTAAAGCAAAGCTCCTTATCTTGTTTGTAATAAATAATGAATGCGTAGGCTAGAGTTTACAAAGCAGTAATTAAATGATTAAGGTGACGATAAATTGTCTAAAATGTAAAAGCAAAGCTCGAGAAATTTATCAGTAGCACCAATAACATGTACATCCTTGAGAACACACTCCAGCTGTATTCTTCCCAAATGAAACTTGTTTAGTTTGTTTTTGTGGGTCATTCTTGGTCACATTTTTAATGGTGGGATCAGTGACGGAGGTGAGTTTCCATAACTCTGTCATTGGACTAGAATCTGACAGCTGTACTGGCTTCTACATTCCAGCATATTATAGCTGTAGCATACCCTGCACACCTTTATTTAAGAAGATGTAAAAAATCATTCCAATGGGGACACATGGGCAATTTTTCACTTGCTTTTGGAGCCCAATGAAAGGTGATAAGCACTTCTGCTGAAATTGGCCTCAACAATTCATGTATATAGGTGTCACATGCCACAGTAAACATCTCATGCCAGTTTTCATTTTAACTTTGCATTGTTGCCAGTTCTTCAACATACCTATAAGGCACAGGCAGCGAGACCAGGAAGGAGATAACTAGGTGTAGAGCTGGATGAACACAGCAGGTCAAGCAGCATCAGAGGAGCAGGAAGGCTGACGTTTTGGGCCTAGACCCTTCTTCAGAAATGGGCCTATTCAGAAATGAAGAAGGGTCGAGGCCCGAAACATCAGCCTTCCTGCTCCTCTGATGCTGCTTGGCCTGCTGTGTTCATCCAGCTCTACACCTTGTTATCTTAGAATTAGGAGTTAGTTGTTTTTGACTGGTGCGGACACAGTGGGCTGAATGGCCTTCTTCTGTGATCTCTTTAAATTTATAAATCCAAAAAACCTTGCTGTTTGTGATTGAAGTGTTGATTGATTGGTAAGTGACCCGTGATTGGTAGATGTGTTGCCATGGAGAGTGCACCAATAAATGATGAGTGGTAGTTATCTGCCAAGATTTGTTTAAGGTTTAAACAAAGCATTTTGAATCTGGTTGGTCAAGGTATTGCTCTGAGCAATGAACTAAGGAATAGTTGGTGCCTATTTTGTTGTGTTGGAACAGGTTCAACCCGTGTTTACACTCATTCCTTATTGTCTGAACAACAAGGACACAGTATTAATAAATGTAGCTCCCAGTTCACACACTTCCACTATTCTGCAAGTCTGACTCACAATCCAAAATTGATTGTTGTGTAATTCTTTGTAAACCTCAGGATTACTTAACAAATGTTGCTCCATTATGAATTGAGATCTAATGTTAGACACTGTGCTGTGAGTTATACCTGTCCTGGGTGGATGGTTACTGTCTGTATCTTGTTTATTGGAACAACCGAAGGGATGTGCTACCGATTGTGATCCATCAGTATTTGGGACACATGTCTCACACACTAACATCACACAATAAAACCTCCATCTTCTTATTATTCTCTGTTTTTGCTTGCAGACTGAAGTATGTGAAAGGCTGTTTCAGAAATACAAGGATTGTGGAAAGGATTACGGCACTTTTTAAAATCAAGTTCCCTGACATTCACTATAAGTACTGTTTATGTCGCTGTTGGTTCAAACAATGGGATACATTACGACAGACAATCTAGAACCAGGGGTGTGCATGAAGGGACATTCAGCCAACAACATGTAGCTGCGAAAAACCTTCTGCCTGCCAAAAATGATATGACTGGCTCCCAGATGTTGAGTAGCTTTTGAATGTCAATATTTAGTCAGAAGTTATCAGGCCACCAAAATAGAAGGAACTGTTCTTTTCTCCATTCTAAAATATCCTCAACCCTGATAAAAAAAAACAATTTATTTCTTATCAGTTTCTGTAAGCTATGGCTTTTAACAAATAGGTCAGAGACTTTATAAATTTGACCCTGTTGCTATATACTTTCTACAAGCAAGTGAAGGTATCTGGGGACGGAAGGAGGAGAAGTAACAAATCCTGATTAGTAAGCTCCCCCCCACACTATTCACCATCTTGGAAACAAGTCACTGCTCTTTCATTGTTGCTTGGTGAAAATCTCAGAATTCCCTCCATAAGAAAATTGTGGGTTTACTTACAGTATATGGACTGCAGTGGTTCAACAAGGCAGCTCACCACCACCTTCTCAAGGGCAGTTAGGCATGGGCCATAAATGCTGGCCAGCCAGTGAAACTCACACTCCATTAGCAAATAGAAAAAAGAAAGATTAAACTGTGTGAACTTTGTGGAACAGGATTGAATCACATTTGAAATTTTCCCTTCATCCATAACACTCTGTTTTTGTGTCTGTCCCTGTGCAAAGAGCGAATTTTAATAGTGGAGCTATGTATTGACTGTTCATAAATGTTGACCTGGAGCTAGAATTTATTTATTTGTAATGAATAGTAATCAATGTTAAGTATGGAAACCTTTACCATACATTCTACCAACCTGAGTCTAAAATTGGGTAAACTGGGGACTTCTGTAATGACTTCAGGAATAGTAAGGGTTTCATTTCTAGTACAATTCTCCAGTGAGGCAGAACAAAGTTTGAGGGGACTCATCCAAAGGTGGATTTGAAACAGACAGAGAAGTACTTGAATGTGGTGTTAGTAAATAACATGTGTGAAGGGAAATGCCAGGTTCGGTATTGCATTTAAGAAATGGCACTGGAAATGGCAAAGGATTTTCTGCAGGTGCCAGAGTTGTCCTTGACTGTCTTAAGGGAACTTTCAAAGACCTGAGTAATTGATTTGAAAAGCAAATTAGTGGCAGCATCACCAACAGAGTTATGTTGGCAGATATAATTGAGGTGCCAGCACAGCACTTGGGTTTAAAGAGATATTGTAGGGAACAAAACATTAGAACAAGGAGATGTACAGTTATAGTTCAAGCAGCTAGACCATGAGGAGAAAATGAAGCAATTAATGATGACAGAAAAAAGACAAACAAAGGGAGACGGAATTGAAATGGATAAACATGAGTAAACTAGAATTAGAATTGCAACAGAAAAAGAAAGAAAAGGAACATGACAAAAAGCTTAAAACAAGCCCTTTGAAACAGTGGACCAGATACTGATGCAGACCCTAGTGAGGAGAATCTGAGTCCTAATTTGAAGCCCAGTAAGGAAATGGTTAAGTTTGCACACACCCTGCCAAAAATGAGGAAAAACATGTGGAAGCATTCATCATGACATTTGAGAAAACAGTGAGACAAATGATTTGAGCAAAAAAGGATTGGACACTGCTCATGCACAGGAGATTGGCAGGTGGAGCACATGAACTTTATGCTTCACTGTCCAAGGTGGTTTCCTGGCGTTATGGGATTATATGAAACATTACTGGCTGTGTGTCAGTTAGTGCGTAAGGGATATAGGCAAATGTTTCAGAATTTTGAAAATAATCTCCGCAAACCCATACTGAATTCAAAACAGTGAAGTAAAGAATGAGCATTGGAAGCTGAAACCACATATGAAGCTCTTAGAGAGATTAATCTCTGAGAGGAATTTAGAAATGTACTACATTCTGTAATAAGAACCCATATTGAGAACCAAAGGGACACAACTGCTAGACAGGCAGCAATAATGTCTGACACTTATGAGCTAAACCATAAGTTTGAATGTTTTTTTCTATGTCTCTTATAAATTTGAAAAGGACTGGAAATGGGAGAGTAAGAAAAAAGCAGGTAGCCAGAGGAAAGAATAGTAGCACTGCGAATGGAGAGCAGGGTACTTTTCCAAAGAATTAAACCAGGATCAGAAGAAGTACTCTACTGTAGAAAAAGATGTTGTGTGATTATTAATGGTGCTGCAACTCTTTGAAATCTGTGTCCAGCAGAGTAACAAGGAAATATTAATTTACACTGATCATAACACATTGACCATCATTAAAAAGTTTCACATTTGGAATGCAAGACTATTCAGATGCTTTTTTTTTGTTTCAGCCATTTAATGTAAAGGTTATTCACATTGCTGGTAAAAATAATGTAATTGCAAATGCAGTGTCCCGAGTGTTAAATGCTTAAAAATGCCAATTTTATAAACGGTTATAAAAGGGGAAAAGCAGGATGAATGGATGTAAGTTTTGTATATTGCTGTTTGTGTATCACATATTTTGTGATGAAGCACATTTATGAACTGGTGTTTCATCTTGTAAGTACAGGCAAGTAAAGGCTGTATTTTTGTATTTTGATTGTGGACTAAACTGGGAAAAGGACTGTTTAAAAACCAAGGATTGTGAAAATGATCACTGCAACGTTTCAAAGCAAGTTACTTGACACTCGCTCTAAGTGCTATTTGCATGGCTGGTTGCTGAAGCAACTGGGGAGATTCTTACAGGTGAACTGGAGCAATGGGGTGTGTATGAAGGGAGATTCAGCTGACAACAAGTAACTGATTGGTCTGTGAAATGGGGATGACAAAAGCCTTCTGCCTGCCAACAACTACATCACTGGCTCTCAATTGCTGAAAAGCTGTTAGCAGGAATGTTCAGTCAGAAGCCAAAAGACCTTGAGTTGACTGCGGAACTGTCCTTTACACCGCAGTTAAAAAAAAAAGCCTCTGGAACCCTGAAGAATGTCAGTTTATTTCTAATCATCAGATGCTGTAAACAATGGCTTTTAGCAAATAAGCCAAAGGCTTCATAAGTGTGGGAAAGTTGGTCTGTGCTTTCTTTTTCATTCATTCTTGGACGTGGGCCAGCATTTATTGTCTACCTCTATTGCCCTGGAGAAGGTGGGAGTGAGCTACCTCCTTGAACTGCTGTAATCTATGTGCTGTCAGTAGAACCACAGTGCTGTTAGGGATGACATTACAGGATTTTAATTGAGCAAAACTGGAGGAAGAATGAATTACTTCTAAGTGGCTTGGAAGGGAACTTGCAGGTGATGGTATGCCTGTGTGTTTGCTCCCCTTGTTAGAAAGGCTGTCAGGAGCTAGAAAGACACTTCTGTCTCCATTTCTTCAGAGAGTGGTACTCTCTGTCACAGAATGTGTTTGAGGCCAAATTGTTGAATGTTTTCAAGAAGGAGATAGATATAGTTCTTCAGATGAAAGGGATCAAACATTATGGGGCAAAAGTGGGAAAAAGGTACTGAGTTGGATCATCGAAGAGTCATAGAGTCATAGATTCATACAGCGTGGAAACAAGTTATGATCATGCTGAATGATGGAACAGGCTTGAAGGGCTGAATAGCCTACTACTGTTCTTACTTTCTATGACTGTGTGTTTCATTTTGGCCTTGTGCTCAACTTTTTCTTCCCCACCCAAAGATTATGCAGTATCATCAGATTAGAGAAAGACTAACTATTTTATACAACAAACATTGGGGGAGTGTCTGATAAAATGAAATGGTGGCCTGTAAGCAGACCCAATCAGAAGATTTTACATCAATTCAATAGATTATCACTCAACTTAACTTGCCATTTTTAGGGACTTTTCACATTATATTCATTGCAATAAGCTAACAAGGTCAAAACACCATCTAGTACTAAGACTGAGTTAAAGAAGTCATTTTATATTCTGTATTCGTTAATAATTCACATAATCAAGAATTCTTGTACAAGAAGTAAAACGCCGAAAACTGGTGATTTAGCAAGTAATGAACACCAATTGAAGACTAATTGATGAATCATTTAGTAAAAGATTCTAACGTTTCATTTTAATTGTCTGTGGAAAGCAGGGATATTCCACTCGCTGCATCACTTGGATCCCACTTGTCCTTTACATACACTGGGAATTAATGAAGGTTTCTACAAAGTCTGTTGAGAGAAGCCTCATGAAACATATAGTTGCTTCATTTCCTGAAGCAATGTGCACAATAACATCGATCTAATTCAATAAGCCCAGGAACCACAATTCATTAATTTGCTAATAACAACAGGCCTGATTCGAGACAAAGTGAAGTTTGTTAAAGGATTTAAAAGTGAGCATTTTGGTGGTGCAGTGGTATTGTCCCTACCTGGGGGCTAGAAAGTCAGGGTTTAAGCCTTATCTGCATGAGAGGCCATCTCATAACATGTCCAAAAAGGTTGATTAAAAACCACTCAAAAAGTGAGATTTTGAGACCCATTTGACTTGAAAGTTAATTAGAGAGAAATGAACTAAATTTTCCCAGGGGGGTTCTTCAAGAGAAATCACTATTAGTTAAAGAGGACCTAATAATTTGCATTTCATTCTGGAATGGTCACAGAAACTAGAGTTGGTGTTGTATCTTGATAAATATACTTTCATCTGTTCCCATCATTATGAAAAAAACTTTCATACTTTTGCTCTTTCAGAGTCTTGCCTTTACTTAATGGCTAAATCTCTGTTGATCTGAAATTGCTTACATAATTAATTTGAAACTGTGTCATGGCCATCGTCAATCAAGTTGAATTTACATTTGATGTCAGTATCCGTTTCAAGCTAACATGCCTTCTCACTGTCCCAATCAATAAATAGATGAGGTGTTTGTGATACTTCAATTTGTGGCTGCATCAAATAATTTCTTTACATAGCTTAATAAACTCCATTCTGCACTCAAACCTACCTCTATAATAGAGCAATTGACAAGCTTTCTTTACTTGACGTATTAGTTAAGAAATCGACAATGTGTTCTCAACAGTATCCACTGAAATTCACTGATCAATACGCACACTATTCCTACAGTCCCATATTCTACAAGACCTATTAGAATACTGTGTACAATTTGGTTGCCCTTCTATTGGAAGGATGTTATTAAATTTGAAAGGGTGCAGAAAAGATTAACAAGAATGTTACCGGGATTAGAGGGTTTGAGTTATAGGAAGAGGGTGAATAGGCTAGGACTTTTGTCCCTGAAGCACCAGAGGGTGAAGGGTGACCTTATAGAGATTTATAAAATCATGAAGAGCCCAGATAGGGTGCAGAGCCAACATCTTTATTGTAGAGTGAGCGAGTCCAAAACTAGTGGACATAGGTTTAAAGTGAGAGGGGAAAGATTTAAGAAGGGTCTGAGGAGTAACTTTTTCACTCAGAGGGTGGTGCATGTACGGAATGTGCTGCCAGAGGAATTGGTGAAGGCTGGGACAATTACAATATTTAAAAGGCATCTGGATGGGTATAGAAGGGTTTAGAGGGATCTGGGCCAAATGCTGGCAAATTGGACTAGATTTATTCAGGATATTGGGTCAGCATGGATAGGTTGGACTGAAGGCTTTATTTCTGTGGTGTATAACTTGATGTCTCCATGAATTTATAATCTAGAGATGAGGGCACTAAATATCTGCTCACAGTGTAAGTTGAAAGAGGGCATAGCAAAACTAACCTGCATGGTAACAGATATCCTGATTGAATCATGACTCGCTGTATATTACAAAAAACCATGAGAAAGCTGATGTCCATAGGCCTGAGTGATACGCAGTCTACCTCAGATTACCCTGGATGGGGAAGGTGTGTCACAAATTTGAACAATAAGTGAAACTAGCTGTCTCACGCTGCAACTGTGTTGTAAACCTATGGTTTTCTCCGTTAACAGGCTACTACTGTCAAGCCAAAAAGACATTTTGCCCACTGCACAAATGAATAATGCAACATGTGAGTCTCATTGCCAATGTGATGCCTGGTATGTAGGCTGTACATTTCAATAATGTGCAGACCATAACAAACAACATGTCCAGTTGACTGTCAAGAGTGGGCAGCAGGCTACTAGTCCTAGTCTTAGAAAGATGTATCCACCATTAGGTCTGACTCTGGCATTGGAAAGAATTTATTAAGTAATCTGCACTTTGTTAAATTGGGCTTGCAGAGTGATATATCTACATGTACTGGAGGATACATATGTAAATACACAGGACTTTATTTCATGTGAGAGAAGAAATTTGTATATACATTCCAACTTTTCCATTAAAAAGGGATGATGGAGATATCCAATTCTCTGCCGTTTTACCACATCAACACCCTAACGAATACAAATCTGCCTGCCTAGTCTGAGAATTGAGATTGAAATTAACTGTTCTTGCTGTATTGCTATGTCAATGATGCGTCAAACCAATCAGCACCCTCTTCTTGTGCTGTGTAAAATGGAGGCCCTTTTCTCAAGTCTGTTGCCCTAGGCTGTGATGTATGCAAGCTGAAAAGCTTCAACCTCCTGTTGCATTTTAGATGTTAACAGTGTTTAATTGTAGCTTTACTTATGAAGAAAGTGCATGGTGGAAAGTTGAACTTAGCTGATAGAACAGCCAGACTGGTCTTATGAAACATGTGACCCTTCAAGTGGATAAATGCAGAGGTCAAGTGCATTTGAAGCAATGTTCTTAAACCACAACACTACTTAGATTGGTCTCTCATTCCCTCAAACAACATTAAATTCACTCTGTTTTCTTTTAGCTGCTCCCAAGAGATGCATCTGGTTTCATAAGTGGAACATCAACTGCTTTGGCCCTGAGGCCTCTCAACCTGCATAAGTTATTAAACCTCACTGTCATTTACAGAGCAGCTGGATTTCATTCTCCTCACCAACAGAAATTGTGTAGCTGATGGCATGTCAGGAACATGTGGATATTTTTGCAAACCGTTGCATTGGCCTATTGGGCACACAGCGACTTCTGCACATAAAGTGCTACCGTGCTGAGTCACAAAACAGAATTACTGCACCTTTATGTTTTGAGAAGTGGAAATACCTTTGTTACTGATGGTTTTACTTAAATACATTTGGAATCATCTGTTATTTAAAAAATAAGCAGCCATTGGTCATGCATCGTCTCATCGGTAAAAGGCAGTCTGCAAACAAATGTGTTGACGCATTTCATCAAATTATAAAATATCTTCTTGGCAGTCAAGACTAATAAAGAATGAAAATGAACATGTCAAGAAGTCACTGATCCTTCGGAGAAAAACTATATTGATAGAGATGATGGCAAAAGATTCAGTTGTCTGAGGAATTACACTAGACACACAGACATCCATCATTATTAAGCCTGTCTGAGTGTGCTAACATTTCACACGAGTATAGATGTCTCGATATATACATCATTTGGATATGAGGCTAACAAAGGAGCTGCATGTAATTGATAAAGAAAAAAATGACAGTTTGAACTGAAAAATAAAACTGCCTGAATTTACATCATACCTGTTGAAATGCTTTGACCACCACCCACAGCTCCGACAACCACCCACAGCTCCGACATCCTAAGTGACATTTATCTTGCTTTAAAAAGTTGGTAGAAGTTGTCTTCTGGTAGAAATCTAACTTGCTAGGATTGCATGTGGGGAACATGCATAAGTCTACAACTGCTTTCCATCTTATTGAAGTCAGAGCACAGAAGTAGGTGTCCAGAGAGCAGGGATGTGCTCAAAGATCCTGGAAAACTTTGGAATTAGCAGAATAACATTGACATTTGTAATTAAAGGCCTAGACCTTTACTTTTCTGACAGAGAGTGGTGAGTGGTAATGTCACTCGTTCAGTAATTCAGACACCCTGGCTATTGATCTGGGGACCTGGGTTCAATTCCACTATGGCAATTGTGGAATTTAAATTCAATTAATAAATCTGAAATTCAAAGTTAGCCTTATTAATGGAGACCATGAAGCTACCATTGATTGTCATAAGAAACTCCATTTGTGCACTAATGTCCTTTAGGAAAGGGAATTTTCTGTCCTTATCTGGTTTGTCTTACATCTGACTCCAGCATCACAGTGGCATTGTTGATCCATAACTGGCCTCTGAAAAGGCCTAGTAAACTATTCAGTTCAAATGCAGTTAAAAATGAGCAGGGAATGCTGGTCTGGCCAGTGAAGCCCACATCCAATAAGATGATAAGGTCTATGAACAGAAATAAGGCCATTCAGCCCATCAAATCTGGTCCACCATTCAATGAGATCATGACTGATCTGATCGTCTTTAACTCCAATTTGCTGCCTATCCCCATCACCACTGATTCACTTATTGATTCAAAATCTGTTTATTTCAGTCTTCAATGGACTTAACAATCCAGCCTCATCAGACGTCCGCAATAAAAAAAATCACAGATTCATTACCGTCTGACAGATAAAAATTCCTCTTCACCTCTGTCATAATTAGTTCTAGATTTTCCCATAAGGAGAAACAATCTCTCTACCCTGTAAAGCTCCCCATTAACCTTATCTGTTTCAATAAAGTCACCTGTCTTTCTTCTAAACTTCAGTGGCTATGGGCTCAACCTACCCAATTTTGCCTCATAAGAATTTCCCCTCCATATTTGGTATCAGCCCAGTGAAACATCTTTGGACTGCCTTCAATGCCAGTATATCTTTCTTTACATAAGGGAAAAAGACTTTGCATTATTCCAGCTTATACAGTTATAGCAAGACTTCCCTTTATAACGCTCCATTCCATTTGAAATAAAGGCCAATATTCCTTTTGCCTTCCTTATTACCCACTGAACTTGTATGCTAGCTTTTGTGATTCATGCACGAGGACTCCCAAGTCCCTCAGTGATGCAGCTTTCTGCAATCTCTCCCCATTTAAATAAAACGCAGTTCTTTCTATTCTAGTTGCTAAAGTGCACAAACTCACATTTTCTCACATTCCGTCTGCAAATTTTTTGCCCACTCATTTAATCTGTTTATATCCCTCTGAATACCATTGGTGTCATACTTACCATTTGCCTTCCCGTGTATTTTGTGTCTTCTGCAAATTTCATATTGTATGTGCACTTTCCTCAACCTACTTACCAATATATATTGTAAATAATTGTGGCCCCAGCACTGATCCTTGTGGCACTCCGTTAGATACAGTTTGCCATCCTGACAATGCTCCCTTAATCTGAAGTCTCAGTCTTCTATTGGTTAGCCAATCTTCCACCCATGTTAATATACTATTGTCAATACCATGATTTCTTATGTTATTACATAGCCTTACGTGCAGTACTGGTGCAAAAGGCGAAGTCACATGGTATCAGGGGTGAGTTGGCAAGATGGATACAGAACTGGCTTAGTCATAGGAGACAAAGGGTAGTGGTGGAAGGTTGCTTTTCAGAAAGGTGGATTGTGACTAGTGGTGTTCCACAGGAATCAGTGCTGGGACCTCTACTGTTCGTGGTGTACATAAATGATTTGGAGGAAATCATAGCTGGTCCAATTAGTAAGTTTGCAGATGATACAAGGATTGGTGGAGTTGTGGATAGTGAGGAGAATTGTCAGAGGATACAGCAGGATATATATCAGGGGGAGGTGGTGGCCTATAGGGGTAGGTGATGGCCTAGTGGTCTTATCGCTGGACTGTTATTCCAGAGACCCAGATAATGTTCTGGGGGACCCCAGTTTGAATCCCACCATGGCAGATGATGGGATTTGAATTCAATAATTATCTGGAATTAAGAATCGAATGATGACCCTGAAACCATTTCCAATTGTCGGAAAAACCCACCTGGTTCACTAATGCCCTTCAGGGAAGGAAACTGCCATCCTTACCTGGTCTGGCCTACACGTGACTCCAGATCCCCAGCAATGTGGTTGACTTTTAACTGCCCTCTGGGCAATAGGGATGAGCAATAAATGCTGCCTAGCCAGTGACTCCCTCCTCCAGTGAATGAATAAAGAAAAAAAATGTTGGAGGCAAGGGCAGAAAAATGGCAGATGGCATTTAATCTGGACAAATGTGAGGTGATGCATTTTGGAAGGTCAAGTTCAGGTGGAAATTACACAGTGAACGGCAAAGCCCTTAGGAGTATTGATATGCGGAGGAATCAATGCCTTCATTGGAAGGGACATTCAGTATAAGGATAGACAATTTATGCTGCAGCTTTATCAAACTTTATATAGGCCACAGTTGGGATATTATGTACAATTCTGATCACTACACTACCAGAAGGATGTGGATGCTTTGGAGAGGGTATAGAAAAGATTTACCAGGATGTTGCCTGGTATAGGGGATTTTATCTATGAAGAAAGGTTGGATGAACTGGGTTTGTTTTCACTGGAATGCAGGAGGTTGAAGGTGACCTAATAGAGGTTTATAAGATTGTGAATGGCATGATTGGGGTGGAAAGTATGAGGCTTTTTCCCAGGGTGGAGGGATCAATCACAATGGGACACAGCTTCAAGGTGTGAGAGGGGAAGTTTAAAAGTGATGTGCGAGGCAATTTTTTCACACAAAGGGTGGTGAGTGCCTGGAACTTGCTGCCAGAGGAAGTGGTGGAAGTAGATACAATAGCAGCATTCAAAAAGCACCTAGATGAATACACGAATAGGAAGGGAATAGAGAGATACGGATCGTGTAAGTGAAGTCAGTTTTAGTACGGAAGAGCAAAATGTGTCAGCACAGGCTTGGAGGGCTGAAAGACCTGCTCCTGTGCTGTATTGTACTTTGTTCTTTGTTCTACCTTTTGACTATCTGTTGAAAATGCCAATATATTGTGTCGACTAGTTCCCCTTTATCCATCCCACTTGTTACTGCCTCGACGAAGAAGGATACACTTGTCAGGTATGACTTCTCCTTTATGGAGCCATGCAGACTCTACTTGATTTTAATATGTATTTCTCAATACTCTACTATAACATCTTTTATGATCGGTTGTCACATTTTCCCAATAGTAGATGTTAAGTTAACTGGTTTATAGCTGTCTGATTTTTTGTTTCCTTCCCTTTTTGAGCAAAAGTTTGGCAGTTTTCCGAGCCTTTAAGACATTTCCCAAATCTAAGGATCCCTGGAAGACTACCACCTAAGCATTCACTATATCTGTAATTTTTTCTTTTTAAATCCTAGGATGTGACCTCTCAGGTAAAATGTATTTACCAGCCTAATAATCCTATGAGTTTCCCTAGTACCCTTTCTCTAGTGATAGTTACTGTGTTTATTTCTTCCCCTCGTTGAGCACATTGATTATCTAGTACATGTGAAGTTACTAGTGTCCTCTACTGTGAAAAGTGATGTAAAGTATTTATTCAACTCTTCTGCTAATTCCTAATTCCCCATTATTATTTCTCAGCCTCATTCTTTAGGGCCCTGTGTTCACTTTGGCCTGTCTTGTTCTTTTTTATGCATTTAAAGAAGCTCTTACTGTGAGTTTTACTCTTGCTTATTTGTTTGCCCTCATAGTTCATTTTCTCCCCTTTTTTTTGGTCATCTTTGGTTGGCTTTCAAAAATTTCTCAAACATTTGATTTATCACTAGTCTTTGCGATATTGTATGCTTTTTCTTTCAATTTTATACTACGCTTAACATCCTGGGTTAATCATGGTTGGTTTATCCACTTCCTGGACTCCTTCCTCCTCAACGGGATATATCCCATGGAAGAGTAAAGCTGATTCTTGGACAAGAGACTGAAATGGTCACTGCTAAGGAAGGAAAAATGAGAGAATTTAATTTTTTACATGCTGATATGGAAGTGCTACTAAATAAAAGGACCACATGGGAAGTACTGAAAAAAAAGCTTAATGACCTCATCAGGTAAACAAAGTTTAGGATGCTTTCAAATGAGCAATGGGAACGATAACCGAATCATAAGGGATGAGTTCCGAAATGTTTCCAAACCAAATATTAAAGCATTATTCACGACATCATGTTGCTTATCTCAAAAGTGGTCACTTGGCACAAGTTATGTTAAATATTTCACATCCTGTAATGTATATGGTAGCACACTAAGGTCATAGACATATCACAGAATCCCTACAGTGCAGATAGAGACCATTCAGCCATCAAATCTACACTCACCCTCCAAAAAGCATCCTACCTAATCCCTGTATCACCACATTTATCACTGCTAATCCACCTAGATTGCACATCCCTGGACACAATGGGCAATTTACCATGACATTCCTCCTAAACTGCACATCTTTGGATTGTGGGAGGAAGCCAAAAAACCTGGAGGAAACACATGTTTGGAGAATGTGCAAACTCCACACAGACAGTCACCCAAAGCTGGAAGTGAACCTGGGTCCCTAGTGCTATGAAGCAGCAATGCTAACCATTGAGCAACTGTGCTACCCCAAGCCTAGGTCCCATAGCCCAGATCATGGATCTCTTACATCTGCTAATCTTCCTGGACATTAATTGCTCTTGGCTAATTATGACTACAAGATCAAGTTATGTCATGTGTTCCTCCAGACGGGCAGGACAGCGTACAATACCAAGATTATTAAGGAAGAAGTATTTTGCATCATATAAAGAAGAAACAATGATAATAATTGTTCCATTCTGGCTTGGAGAGTTAGTTGTTTCTTTGCTTTCAGTGCTTTTGTGAAATTGTATATCTTAGTTAATATGAATAATTGAGCAAAGCAGATTACCCACTCGTTGTGGAAATTGTCCGGGCTAGTTCCCATTGATTGCAATGGGATGAAAATTGGACAAGTTCTGTTCCAGGTGAATGATCATCCGTAGGAACATAGCGAGGCTCAAGTACAGGCCATTCAGCCCCTCAAGCTTGTTCCAGCACTTAATTGGATCATACCTGGTCTGCATCTCAATTCCATTTACCTCCGTTTATTCCTTACCCTTTGATCCCCTGACCTAACAAAGCTGAATTTGTTCCAATTTTGAAAGTTGAATTGACCTGCAATCTTCAGCCTCTTAATCAAGGGAATGCCATATCTCCATAACCACTGTGAATGAGGGCTTCCTGAGTCCCATCCCAAAGCATCTATTTTATTCTCTTTCCCAATATACCGGCTCACACTTCTGGACAGGAATATGTGTTGTGCAGCCAAATTTACAGACTTTAATTTCAATATGTTGTGGCTATCATATTGAGCGAGAAAGGATAGAAAACCAGATGGGAGAGAAACAGCAACTACTGAAGACAGCTCACTCACTAATTGAGGATTTTACAATATTTATTCTTCCAATATTGCCTGGGTTTTTCTGTTTACTGTCCATTACAGATAAAAGTAGATAATAACAGGGCTTCTTGAAGCCTTGAATTAACTATAATTTTGTACAATTTGTGCTCAAGTTAAATATGGGTCGCTGGCAGTCCGAAGGCATGAATTTTGAGTGGACTTAGAAAAGTATGGATATAAAATCAGATTAGAATGTCCTAGTTGGGGGCACATCTCATACTGAACTAGGTGTTTTGAAGTTGTGGTCTGCTTATTTTGGTTTTCTAAATTACAATCTCTCCTGTTGTCAAAACTGAAATTTTTTTAAGCACAGAGCAAATGACTGCGAGTTAACCTTTGATAACAATAATGTCCTCGACTACCTCCCCTCACCTATAGCCAGTACTCACATGATATTTTACCTTATAAATAGGTACTCTTGCATGAAGATTCTCTGATGGTGGGAAATACCAAAGCAGAAACCATAAATGGTAACTAATAAAGTAAACAGGAAACTCACCCAAAGGATGATGAGAATGTAGAATTAACTACCACAATGACTAGTTGGGGCAGCTAGCATGGATGTATTTAAGAAGAAGTTCTCTAAGAAAATAAGAGAGAAGAGGCAAAAGTAGTTATTCTGAAAGTGTTTGATGGATGGGAGGGGTACCAGCATAGACCAGTGGATTGAGTGGTCTGTTTTTGTGCTATAGAATAGAATTCTAGTGATGCCAGTAAGATTGACAGTGTTAGCCTCACTCACTCTGATAGGGGAATATTTTTCAGGTGTCTTGCACACTGCCTGATAAAGGGATGAAATACCATCACTGACGCTTAGGATGAAGGCCCACTGGATCATCTGCCAGTCAGGCAGTTCCTAGGTCACCCATGGGCTTTTGTCTGGAATCACCTCCTGAGAGGTGGAGACCTTTCTGACAGGAGCTACTGGCTGATCAAAGGCTGGCTGCTCCTGTACATGCCACTGCCACCATGTCAGCTACTAGCATTGCAACTCTAGTGGCTGGACACCCATGTCAAAGGTAGGTGTTTATGGTGGGGGAATTAGGTGCAGTTTGCAGATTGAGGGACATGGAGATATGGGGTAGGCAGAGATGTCATGGGAAGTGGAACAAGGGAATTTCTCTCAGCGGTCACCGACTGACCTTATGTCCATGTCTTTGACCAGGTACTGAGTACACTTGCATGGCACCCAACCTAGCTATGAACCAAGAAGCAGCCTGTACTAATTTTCCATCTGGGAATAATGCTTGCCAGTAAGTCTGCTTACAGCTAGGTTACTCCTTGCAGTTACGGTCTGAGGGATGGAATGTGGTCACTAATTCACCAGTTAGTGTAATCCATAGCTGTTTCTTGCACCCAGAAATTAATTTGGGAAGGTATCAAGGATTAGTCACGCCTTCTCAATGCCTAAGTAAATACCTTTCACATCTTCTACCTCTTCCCTCCCAGAAGATTCTGCCCTAGCTCTCTACAGTGCTACAGAATCTGCAAAGTTTCCTCAGAAGATTTGATCCCTTTTATCCTCACATCTAGCACATTAGGTAACTACAAACATCTCAGACAGTGTGACTACTGGCTTTCCATCCTCAACAAACATAATGAAGCATTTGTGTTTCCACGGAATGGTTGTATGCAACAAAATTCTTCCCACAAACTTCTCTAGCTAAACCCTGGACACCTTTAATTGTGCATGTGGCTGAAGGCAGTGTACAGTCATACAGAAAATCCTGAATAGTAAAGGTAAATCATGCAGTGATTATGCAGAATCAAGACTTTAAAGATAAAGACCGAAAGGGAACACTAAAAATGCTAGATAACAAGCATGGGGCTGGATGAACACAGCAGGTCAAGCAGCATCATAGGAGCAGGAAAACTTGACGTTTCGGGCCTAAACCCTTCATCAGAATGCTAATCGCTTTTTGCAACATTTATAATTAAAGCATGGAGGTTTAAACATTAGCAGTCTCTCATTCTCATAGAGAGTTGTAGAGTTTTTATAAAATGTGAAGAGACCCTTCATCCACCCTAGTCATCAAACACTCATCAATTCTAGTCCCGCTTTCCAGCACTTGGCCCCGTAGCCTCTTATGCTATGGTATTTCAAGTGCTCGTCTAAATACTTCTCAAATATCTTCAGGATTCTTGCCTCTACCAGCCTTTTGGCTGGTGAGTTACAGATGCCCAGCAGCCTCTGGGTGAAAAAAAACCTTTCCTCAAATCCCCTGTAAGCTTATTCTAACACTGTAGTCTTGATTCCGCTACTAAGGGGTTGGGTTTCTCGCTATTTACTTGCCTATGAAACCTCAGAATGTTGTACACATCAATCAGATCCCCCCCCCACCCCCGGCCTTTTCTGCTCTAAGGAAAACAACACCCAGTTTATCTAATCGCTCTTCATAGTTGAATTCTTGTGTAAACTGGACAAGGTAGTAAAATTTTAACGATTAAGAACGATGTACTAAAAAGCTTGAATCACTGTGGCCCAGAAGGAGGGTATTCAGCCCACCAGGAATACTGAATTGAGGTTGGTTGTATATCATAAATATTGAAATAAATGCGAAGCATTTTCATTGATCTGACAAGCCAGTACTACGTCAAATAGGTCCTCCTCATACATTTTCACTTCTTTCTCTCTATTTTCTTCCCTCTGCCTCTCTAGTTGGATTCCTTGCTGTGATATAATGCCATTCTCCACTTAAAAGCCTAGACTGTGTTATCGGGGTATTGACTGCAGGAGCATTTCAGAACTCCTTTCCCACTTTCCACACCTGAATGCTCCCAACAGTATTCTCTGGTTAACTGAAAAGAACAGGAAACCTGCTGACTTTCTATCCGCAAACCAGCATCCCTGAAGATAATTTATTGACTGCAGCCGAAGCTGAGGTCCAACTGCCTCAGCATGGATCCAGAGCTAGGGCTCAGTCCAGCTGCTCAGTTGCCTTAACCTTACAATTCTTCGGAGAACCGACATGTTTTGTTCAGATTTTGCATTGTGGGATTGAAATGATGAAGATTCTGAAATAAGGGAACTGAATTACTGCAGGAGTTCCAGCAGAATAACAGCAAGGGCTTATCTCCACCATTTCCCCAGGGGGTCTTTACTGAGGGTACAGCAGGACATTGGGAGTCTCCTGGTCAAATCTCATCCCCAGGAAGTCTATTCACTCTGCTCTATGCAATGTTTGGGAGATCTATGTTTGACTCAAGCAGTAAAGGTACAATAATGATGCGTGATTGCCCTTCATAAATACATGCCAATTGTGGATTGTGCAACAATGATGTTTGCATGATGAATGTGTCTCTGTTGCAATAAAGTGGCCTCATGACTGCTCATTAACATAACACAAGGCTGTTCCTGATGCAAAGACTACAATATCAATTTAAATTGAATTCAATTTCTAATTCACTCACAGGCTGCAGGCATTGCCAGCTAGGCCAGAATTCATTGTCCTTGAGAAAGTAGAAGGCTGGACAGGAGTATTGGGCTGGGGGAGGTGGGGTGGGCGATGGGGATTGCGGGGAGATATCAACGAATCAGAAATGGAGATTTTTGGACTGACAAGTTGGAAAAAAGGCACCATTAATGCAGTATGGGGCAGAAATGGCTTTTAGTCAGTGACAGAACTGGGAACTTATTTCAGTGAGACGCATTGATGCTAATATTTACTAGCATGTCAGCTGCTTCTTTCTGGACTTAAGGCCCATTGAACAATCAAGACCAAGAGTTGGAAATGTGGGAGTGAGTGTGGTCTCAGCTATGTGCTGGTGAGAGCTGGTTACCGCTCTTGGTGCAGTTACAAAGCCAAGAATTAATCACAGTGTTCTAAATTTCACACCTTACCTTCACAGCACAACTCAACATTAACTTTCCTACATGATAAAGGTCATGGCAATTCCAATGTACTTCACTTGCTCTAAGGTGCTTTGGAATACCCCAAGTGTATAAAGAGGGTGATGTAAATGCAAGGCCTTTCTAACTGCCTTGTAATATTAATGGTGTACAGTGTGACAGAAAATAGGCAATGCTTT
Source organism: Ginglymostoma cirratum (assembly GCA_024137785.1). Lineage (NCBI taxonomy): Eukaryota > Metazoa > Chordata > Chondrichthyes > Orectolobiformes > Ginglymostomatidae > Ginglymostoma > Ginglymostoma cirratum. The sequence goes on along the minus strand of JAHRHZ010000040.1, from coordinate 13,740,459 downwards.
TGACCAGGCTTAGACCTCTGCAGGCTGACGTTCATCAGAATAAACATGGTAGTAATCACTGGCATTGTGCTGTCTATTCTGTCCATGGTCAATGAACGTTTCCATAATTTCCAGATCAGTACATAGGGCCTGGACCACAATGGGAACACCTGCATGCTTGCCACTTGAAAAAGCTGACAAGCAGAGCGGAGATTACTGGTTCAGGATGTGTGTTGCCCCTCCTCATCATTCCCCACACTCTGGAATGGTATTGTCACATCATTGATCCCCTTTGTAAAACGAACAGAACCTTCTAAATGGAAAATGCCTGAGTGTCAATGCCAAGTTTCATGCCTGGGCCTTCAAGTAGTTCTGAAGTATGCCATTTGACAGGCTATACTCATGATCTCACTGGTTGCTCTGTCTACTGCCCTTCTGTCCAATTCCAGCCCTCTGGATATTTTCATTGGACCTTTTGCACCAAAGGTGCCAGAATGTTCAACACCCAGACTAAATGTTTCCAGGATTTACAAAGACAATAGGTAATGCTGCTGTGAAACTACTGGTGAAAGAAATTGGGCAGGAGAAATTAATAGACTGAAAGCTGATAAATCCTAAGGACATGATAATCTATGTCTCAGATTTCTAAAGGAGGTGACCATCAATGTAGTCAATGTTTGGTTGTCACCTTCCAACATCCTGTAGATGCTGGAACAGTCCTGGCAGATGGAAAGTTGCAGAGGTAACCCCATTATTTAACAAAGGAGGGAAGAAGAACCAGGAAATTCCAAACGCCTAAAATCAATAGTAGGGAAAATGCTGAAATCTATTATAAAGGACACCTTGAAAATACCAACAGGATTAAACAAAGTCAAGATGGATTTTTGAAAGGGAACTCGTGTTTAACAAACCTACTACAGTTTATTTTTAACTGGAGAATGGTCCTGAACTTTTAAATTGTTTGTCATTTCAATACATTGTTTTGATCTCACATTAATGTTTCCGACTTAGACCTGCTGCAGCGCTCTGTTGGAATTTGATGTTCCATTTAAAACTATCTTCCCTTCGTATTTCATATTTAGTATTTGCTGTGTAGCAGGAGGCCTCATTTAACTTTGTGATGGTCATAATGACTCTCTGCCAGCATAAACAAGAGATTTATCGCATGCCATGCTATTCGATTATAAATGCAATGTTCTTAAAAATAAGAACTTTCTGTTCTTAGAAGGAATGAAAACTAAGCTTCACTTTGGGCAAGGAGACAATAGCCATCAGATGTCCCATAGGTAGCTGTCCCGTGGCCATTGGCCAAAAAGGATTCAGACAAATGATTGACGCAGCATGAGCTAAAAGCCGTCATAAATAGGGTATATCAACAAATAGTAAGAGTCAAAGTCTTCTCTAGTCTTCATTGGCCATTCCTCAGAGAGTTGTCTTCTCGAGATGGAAGATGGGCCAGAAGAAGAGGAGGAACTTTTTCAACTTCCCCAACATTAATTCGGATAGTCAGAGCACAAAAGGTTTAGAGGGATGGATTTCTTGAAATGTATTCAGGAGGTGGTCTGCAAAAAAGATTTTGGGAAAGGGGAAGGCAGATTTTTATTAAAATAGGAGAGAATTTGGCAAGAGTAGACTGAGAACAGCTACTTCTGGGTAAATGTACAGCAGAACAGTGGGATATGTCCTCAAAATGGAATTGGCAAGAGAACATGTTCGCTTTAGGGTAAAATGTTGGAGCAAGAATCCCAGGGAAACCTGGATGTTTAGAAATATTCAGGAGTGAATAAGAAGGAAAGGAGAGGCTTTGAACAGGTGCAAAGGGAGCAAATCAACAGAGGTCCTAGTACGGCATAGAAAGTACAGGGGGAAGGGAAGAAATCAAACAGGAGAGCAAAGAGTAGGCAGGAGAAAACACTGGGAGAGATAGTAGGAACTGCAGATGCTGGAGAATCTGAGATAACAAGGTGTAGAGCTGGATGAACACAGCAGGCCAAGCAGCATCAGAGGAGCAGGAAAGCTGATGTTTTGAGTCTAGACACTGGGAGGCAAGATTAGGGAGAATCCCAAGATATTCTACAAATATATCAAGAGGATGAGGATAACCAGGGAATGAATTGGGCCCATTAGGGACAAGGGGGGCAATTTGTACATGGAGATGGAGGACATTGGCAGGATGTTATTCACATTTGTCCTCACTTTGAAGAAGGAGGATGTATGTACAGAATTCAGGAACAAGGACTGTGAGGTTGTTGAACAGATTAACATAAGCAGAGAGGAGGCACTGAATGTTTTCATAGGCTTAAGTGTGGAAAATCCCCAGATCTGGATGATTTGTGCCCCAGGCTGCTGTGAGAGTTGAGAGAGGGTCTGACCTAAATTTTAAATTTCTGTCTGGCTGCAGAGGAGGTGCCAGAGGCCTGCAGGACACTAATATTGTTCCATGAAGGGTGGTAAAGATAAACCAGGGAATTACAGACCGGTGAGTCTCACATCAGTGGTAAGGAAAATCATGGAGAAAATACTGAAGGACTGAGTTAATGCCCACTCACAGAGTAAGATTTGATTGTGAATAGTCAGCATGGCTCTCAGTGAGAGATTAATCCTAACAAGTTCGATTGAATTTTTTGAGGAGGTGACCAGGTATATAGATGAGGTTAATCCAGTTGACATAGTTTAAACAGATTTCAGGAAGGCCTTTGACAAGTTCCCACATGGCAGATGGATGAAAATAAATGCACATGGGATCCGGGGTATCATACAAAATCATGGAATCATAGACTTTACAGCACAGAAGGAGGCCATTAGCTCCATCGCGTCTGTACCAGCTCCCAAAAGAGCGACCCAGCTAGTCTGAATCTCCAGCCCTATCTCCTTAACCCTCTAAATTCATCCCTTTCAAACATATATCCAAGTCTCTTTTGAAACCTCCTATGGAATCCACATCTACCACTGTCTCTGACAGTGCATTCCAAATCCTGAAAACTGTCTGAGTAAAGAAGTTTCTCCTCATCTCACTCTTGGCTCTATTGCTGGCAACCTTGAAACTGTGAACTCTACTTACTGAGATACCAACTGGTGGAAACAGAATATTGTTTTTTCACCTTGTCAAAATTGTTCATAAGGTCAAGTTGGATCCCAAATTGGCTTTAGTGGCAGGAGACACAGGGTGGTGGTAGAAGGCTGTTTGTGTGACTGGAGGCTGGTGTCCAGTGGCACACCACAGGGATCAGAGCTTGGTCCCGTATTATTTGTGATAACATATAAACAAACAAAAGAAAATATGAGAGGCATATGATAAGTAAGTTTGTGGAAGACATGAATATTAGCTGTCTAGTTGACAGTGAGAAAGAAGATCTCAGTTTACAGGGGAAAATAAACGGATTGGTTGGAGGGACAGCTCAATGGCAGAAGGAATTTAACACTGATAAGTGTGAGGTGATGCACTTTGGAAGTAGTAAGAGATTAAGGCAGTAGTCAATGAATGGTAGGACACTAGGAAGCTCAAGAGAGCAAAGGGATCTTGAGATGTTTGTCCACAGATTAGGAAAGATAATAGGGTTGTTCAGACGGCCTATGGGATGTTTAACATTACCAGTTGTAGTATAGATTATAAATGCAGGAAGGTGATGTTGGAGCTGAGCAAAACTTTGGTTCGGTCACAGTTGGGGTACCATTTGTCACCACACTATCGGAAGGGTGCGATTACACTGGAGGGGTTGTGGCGGAGTTTCACCAAGATGTTGACTCGGATGGAGTATTTCACCCATAAAGAGAGGCCGGATAAGCTGAGGTTTTCTCCTTTGGAGCACACAAGGCTAAGAGTGGACCTGTTTAAGGTATATAAGATTATGAGAGGCATGGACAGGGTGGATAGAGAACAGTTCTTTCCCCCTAGTTGAAGTGTCAATAACAAGAGACCATAATTTAAGGTGAAAGGCAAAAGGTTAAGAGAGGACTTGAGGAAAAACATTTGCACCCAGTGGAGTGCACTACCTGGGAGAGTAATTGAAGCAGGAAACTACACAACCTTTAAAATTACCATGATAAAGACTTGAAATGTCTCAATGTTCAAGGTTATAGGCCAGTACTGAAATGTGGAACAAATATAAATTTAGACTAGTTTTTGTCAGTGCAGACTCAATGGCCTGAAGAGCCTCTGTATGATTCCTTGATTCTATGAAGTTCCAGGGAAGAGTGCTCTAACACTCCTGTTAGGGATCAGAATGCTGCCTTCACAACTTTAACAAGACCAACACATTCCACACCAACAGTGAACTATCCCTAATTGTCACAGATATAACTTTCTGTATCAAATGAACAAGTATATCACATTTAAAGTGCTGCTTCTTAATAAACTCAACAAACAGTCAGAAAGTTGCATGTGATTTGTCAACAGCAGCAGAGTAGGATGCTCAGGTTGGAGCTCCTCTGCTCGTCAGTCCCTTTACTTTTCTTCCCTATCTTTTTTCCTCTCTTCCTTGTGGTTTTCCGTTCTCCCCACCCCCACCCCCTTGGAGAGTGGAGTTGCGGAGCAAGCAGGACAAATCCTAAAGTGGACAGAAGAGAGCACAGGCCGAGTCCCTTGGCGGAACCAGCACGGGCAGCATACCCTTGTGCTCTGGAGCCTGCAGGCACGCCCCATGAGCCCCAGAACGTTGTGAGCTGTGAGCTCTGGAGCAGCACAGAGGGCTGTGAGCCTCAGGGCAACACGGGGTTGTCGGGGGGTGCTGGCTGTGAGCCCAGAGCAACACGGGGATGCTGTGAGCCCTGCAGCAGTGCGGGGTGCTGTGAGCCCTGGAGCAGCACATGGGCTGTGAGCCCTGGAGCAGCACGTGGGCTGTGAGCCTGGAATAGCACGTGGACTGTGAGCCCCGGAGCAGCACAGGAGGCAGTGAGCCCTGGAGCAGTATGGAGGGTTGTGAGTCCAGAGCAGCACGGGGGTGCTGTGAGCCCCGGACCAGTGCAGGGAAGGTGCCCCACAGCAGCACATGGGAAGCAGCTCCTGGAGCAGTGTGCAGGCAACGAGTCCTGAACAGAGACCGGGGAGAGGGGACAATCCTTTCCACAGAACTTCGCCAAGAACACTGTAATCTTAACCCGTTAATATCGTCCTATTTTTAACTTATCTTCAACTCCATAATTAAGCAACTATTTATATTACTCTGCTGTATGCAAGAATTGTACCTAGGTACTTGTACCTAAGATGTTGGTATAAGAAAGCAGACATTGTAAAAGTTCTTCGCTGTGGTCCTACAATGGAGCACACATGACATTAAAAAGGATATGGATTGATAGTGATACTGATTTTGGATAACTGTGATCACATACACCACTCCCCAGCCCTAAAATCCATAGCTCCAGAGAAACTCAATGCAAGCTGGAGGATCAGCACCTCAGTTTCTGCTTGGGAATTTTACAGCTTTCAAAACTCAGCATCGTGTTCAAAAATTTCAGATTCTGAACACTATCTCATTTTGGACTACACACGCTCTCTTCCACTCTCCCACCCCAGTTTTCTTTTTGTTCATTCATTCACAGGATGAGGGTGTCATTGGCTAGGCAGCATTTATTGCCCATCCAGGGCAGTTAAGACTCAACCACATAGCTGTTGGTCTGGAGTCACATGTAGGCCAGACCAGGTAAGGACATCAAGTTCCTTCTCTAAAGGACATTAGCAAATCAGACAGGCATTTCTCCCCTAACAATCAACAATGGATTCACGGTCATCGTTAGATTCTTAATTCCAGATATTTATTGAATTCAAAATCCACCATCTACCCTGGTGGGATTCAATCCCAGGACCCCAGAACATTATCTGGGTTTCTGGATTAACAGTACAGCGATAATACCACTAGACCATCATCTCCCCATGTATTGTTTACATGAGTTTGCTCTCAGCTAAGCCAATATATTCTCATAGTTCAAAAACAAAGTTGCTGGAAACACTCAGTAGGTCTGGCAGCATCTGTGAAGGGCTGAGGAAGGGTCACCGGACCCAAAACATTAACTCTGTTTTCTCCTTCACAGATGCTGCCAGACCTGCTGAGCTTTTCCAGCAACTTTGTTTTTGTTCCTGATTTGCAGCATCCGCAGCTCTTTTGGTTTTTATATTTTCATAGTTCACAGCTACCATTAACATTTATTCTTCATTTATATCTCTCCCTTGTCACCATTAACAGTCCCTTTACCTTTAGATCTGGGCATCCTTGCTATCTGTTCCACTCATTCCTCTTCCTGTTTTGTCATGAACACAAAGATCACCATTTTCCAAACCACTTTCAATTCCAAAGAAAAGTCATATCAGACTCAATGAAGGCTTTCCTCCCAACTATTCATAATATATATGTTAATAATTTGGATGAAAAAATCTAATATTTCCAAGTTCACTGCTCATACGCGATTGGTGGTATTTGAGTGTTGAAGAGGATACGAAGAACTTTCAAGATCAAGGGGAATCAAGGGTTATGGGAAAAGGGCAGGAAAGTGGACATGAGGAATGTTGGATTGTGATCTTATTGATTGGTGGAGCAGGTTCAAGCGGCTGAACAACATATCCCTCGTCCTATTTCTTATGGTCTTATAGTCTTATCATTGAGACAAATTGAGCAAGTGGGCAAAAGCATGGTGAATTCAGAATGGCTGAGTATTCTTCGAATGATGATTGATTGGGAAAGTTTAATGTACAAAGGAATCTCCTTGTACACCAGACATAGATAGCAAGCATGCAGGTGCAGCAAGGAGTTAGGAAGGCAAATGGTATTGTTAACTTTCACCTCAAGAAGGTGTGAGTACAGGAGCATGGAAATATTGCTGCAGCTATACAGGCCCTTAGCGAAACCACACCTGGAGTGCTGTGTACAGTTTGAGTCTCCTTACCGAAGATGGGGTACAGCTGAAGTTCACCAAACTGATTCTTGGGGTAGCACATTTGTCATAAGAGGAGAAATTGTTTCGACTTGGCCTGTATTTAATGAGAGGGGATCTCATTGAAATGTACGGAATTCTAACAGGGTCAAGCAGACTGGATGCAGAGATTACATTTCCCCTGATTAAGTGGTCCAGAACAAGGGATCTCTGTCCCAGCATACAGGGTAGGTACTTTGGAATAAGATGAGGAAGGGAGACCAACTCACTGAAAATGTTTCAAAAGCCTTTCGCTAGATTTCTAGAGGCTTAAGGTGTCAAGGACTATGGGGAGAGAGCAAGAAAATGGCTTTTACATAGAGGATAAGCCATGATCATGCTGAATGGTGGAGGCAGCTTGATGAGCCAAATGGCCTACTTCTGCTTTTACTTACGAAATGTGTATGCTTCTCATCACAAATGACAAATAACAAAAACAAAATGTATTTCCAATAGAAGGAACATGCGTACTGTTTGTTGATTACCAGATTAATATGGTTGTTGGGTGGAAACTTGAATGATGCATGTCTTATCTGAGCTTCCTCATTCCACCATCTGTCTCTTATTGTTTGTACAAATAGATTGGTTTGATGGACTAATTATAGGAGCAACTGCAAAATGATAAGGAGAAGGATACAATTGGTGAGGGAGCATGTCAATACAAAAACAAAACTACAGGTAAAAATAGGAAGTGAGGGAAATATTCAGCTGGTCTGGCAGAATCTGTGGAGTTAATATTTTAAGATGAAAGTGGCTTCATTTGAGCAGAGTTCAGAATTGCCATATATCTGGCTACATAAAAGGAACTGGTAGGGATTTCGAAAGGAGTAATTGTGCCTCCAAATAGCATCCTGAAATTTGTGAGGAGTGATGTAAACATAGTAGATGCAGCAAATGCAGTGAACGTGGCATATATGAAATTTTGCAAAAGCCTTTGACAGGGTATCTTCAGAGGTTATTAGATACAATTAAAGAATATGGAATCATTTACAACGGGATTCCTAGTTAGTTTGAAAAAGGAAAAATGATATAGAAATCAATGACAACTTTCCATCGTGATTAGCCAGTGGATATTAATGAGCGTCATGATCCAGTTCTGTTTGCCACTTCTATTTGCTGAATATAGTAATGATTTTGTTATAGGGGGTTTGGAAGGAACGGCATATAGATTCACAGACAATACCAAAAATGGAGATCCTAGTAATCTTTTAAAGACCAACATGATATCTGTAACACACAAGGTGGCGGAGAGAATGGGCTTAAAACTGGCGTGTGAAATTAAATGTTGGTGTAAATTAGTAGTTTTAGTGAAAATGCATCAGCAGTAATTATACATTGATTGCAAACAAGATTGGAACAGTGAAAGAGCAGAGGGATTTAGAGTAAATGCTCAAAGGACATTGCAAGCAGTGCCCTAATTTGACAAAGCCTTTGAACACTTTAACTGAATTTTAGATCTTAACACAACAAAACAGTCATTAAACAGAGTTTGAGTTTGTGGAATTAATTTCGTGGGTTAGTGGTTCAAGAAGATAGATGAACGTACAAGATAGGATTTGAAAAGTGGTTGAAACAATGTTACAAAAGTAATAAGTACTATTTAAACAGTGCGAAAAAAATTCCTCCTTTTTGTTACGAAAAGAAATGTTCAGATACATTGTGCAGCTTCAGCTTGGAAACTCACCGCTAATTACTACAGGTACATCTATTCCAGAAGAGAAGGAGAACAAGCAGTCAGTCAGGAGGGAGTGCTTGATAAACATCAATCAAGAAAGAGAAGGAACAAATGCTTGAAGATGCAGTTCCAACACAGGGGTGTCAAGTTGGAGGAACTGTTTAGTGACAAGGTTTAATACCTCAGTGCCACATTTCATGCAGTTAGTTCAGACCATGTCAAGCACGCTGTGATTTTGGGGGTCCCTAATGGATTTTAGAATCTGCAATATCCAGCGCTGCATGACTGCCTGATGGTACTGTGCTTCCATGTTGTCTCTGTAGTAGAGTCCCACTTAGCTGATGTACTAAATATGTAGAACAAGGGATTGGATCAGGACTCTAAAGATCTTGGGCTTCAATGTGCAGTAGTCATATGGCAGACTGTTTAGTCTGACTCAGATTGAGCTTGTTATTATCACATAGAACCTACACACAATTCTATATCATCCAGCCCAACTGGACTGTGCCATTTTCTGTTCTCCACATGGCCTACTCCCAGCCTACTTTAACTCACCCTAGCATCATTTCCTTCTATTCTTGTTTCTTCTTTATTGAACTTACCTGCCTTTCTCCTAAATATTTCTTTGATATTTGTCTCAAATGAACCTTGAGGTTGTGAATTCTGTATTCTCATCATTTCTGAGCAAAGAAGTTTCCCCAAAACTTCTTGTTGGATTTTGGTGAGGTCTTGAACAGCTAGAGCATCACCTAGCTATCTGATCCTATGTGTTGAACGCATGCCGAGCAGTAGCTCAAAGACACGGTCTGGCACAGAAAATGGCAATGTTTACGTAGGCAATGACATGGCTATCCAGTCAGACTAATGTACAAGCTTAGGCAGCCACCCCATCAATAAATATGAAACTGTGTAATAGACCAATGCCAGAAGGTATTGAATCACCTCCATCCCTAAAGGCAAACACAAGCTGTAATTCACTACAGAAATACTTATTAGCATGACATAAAGCAAAGAAAAATAAGACACAAACCATACACTACCTCAAAGGAGAAATACTAAGGTATGATGTGTTGAATGTGCTGCACCTATACATTACAAGGATCAATAAATTAAATGGTTTTGCTGTTTTTCCAATGAAACTTCATTGAGATGCTTCTGTACTCACGGATGCTGAAACAAGGAGCCTGGAATGGTAAAAAACTCCAGAGAATGAAAATTGTTCATGCATTTAAATGATCCTTCATTTATTAAAAACTGACTAAATTTTTTTGCTGAGTCTCCAGTTGGTTATGGAGGTATGTCTTCTGGTTTTAGGCCCAAAGTCTTTCTTTTGCCATTGATTGCTTTCTACGGCAGAACATGTTGCGTGGCCAGTCTGAAGAAAACAGGCAAAAACACAGTGTGGAGCTGGAGGAGCACAGCAGACCAGGCAGCATCAGACAAGCAGGAAAGCTGGTGTTTCGGTTCGGGACCCTTCTGCAGAACTAAAGGACACATTCTGTCCTGTGGTTGGATGCTTGCCCTCACACACTTTAGAGTTGAGATTAGCATGTCATTGGTCATTGGTCATTGGGCACATGGGAAGTCCAACCATATTGTAGAGTGAAAAAGTGGGTAAATGTTCTCCGACTAAAATTTCCCTAACCCTGCACTCATTCTTGGGACAGCTGGACAACAAAGACACTTACGTCAGACTCCTGCTCATTGACTATAGCTCTGCCTTCATCACCATTATCCCATCTAGACTGATCTCAAAACTCCATAAACTTGGTCTTCGCTCCACCCTCTGCAACTGGATCCTCAGCCTCCTGACTGACAGACTGCAATTAGTGAAGATAGACAACTGCACCTCCTCCATGGTAACCCTCAACAGCGGATTGCCCCAAGGGTGCGTAGTCAGCCCCCTACTGTATTCCTACCCACGACTGTGTAGTCAAATGCCGAATGAACACCATCTACAAGTCTGCTGATGACACCACTGTGGTAGGACTGATATCAAACAATGATGAGTCAGAATACAGAAAGGAGATGGAGGGCTTGGTGACATGGTGCAATGATAACAACCTCTCTCTCAATGTCTGCAAAACTGAAGAGCTGGTCATCGACTTCAGAAAGAAAGGAGGAGCACAACACCCAACCCCCCCCCAACCCCCCACCCCCACCCCACACACTTCTAGATCAACGGAGCGGAGGTTGAGAGGGTGGAGAGCATAAGTTCCTCAGAGTGACATTAACCGATAACATGACCTGGACTCCAATTGTGATAGTCAAGAAGGCACAACAATGCCTCTTTCTCCTCAGGCAGCTCAGGAAATTTGGCATGTCCATACGGACTCTCACCGATTTTTAAAAATGCACCATAGAAAGCATACTGTGTTGGTGTATAATGGTCTGTTATGGCAAATGCTCTGCCCAGGACCGTAAGAAACTACAGAAGGTGGTGTGCATAGCCCAGAGCATCACGGAAGCTAACCTCCCATCCATGGACTCTATTTACACTTACATTTCTGTGGAAAGGCTGCCAACATCATCAAAGACCTATCCCACCCCAGTAATACTCTCCTACAACCTCTTCATCAGGCAGAAGATATAGAAGCTTGAACACATCCACCAACAGGTTCAGGACCAGATTCTTCCCGGCTGTTATCAGACTGGTGAATGGACTCTCTAGCCTCAAATAATGCTGATCTTGCCTCACACACGTCCAGTGCAGTGTAACCTGTATGCCTCACTCTGTCCAGGTTTTATTCACCCTATGTCTTTGTCTTTCACCTGTATGTCCTTGCTTTCTATGATCCGCCTGTATTGCTCGCAAACAAAGCTTTTCACTGTACTTAGGTACCTGTGGCAATAAATCAAATCAATCAATCAATAAATTTGAAGTAACCCTTTGGAACTTAGGCACATTATTCGGTGAGATAGGCAAAGGGAGCAAGAGTCAGGGGAAGGTCCAACACAACTTTATTGAACACTTTGTCAAGGATAAACAATATTTACCAGACTCTACGATTGTACTTCAATTAAACTCAATCAAGCTCTACCAATCTCTTCACAGGACTCTTCAGTAAACAGTCTCAAATCTACACTAGCTATCTCCTTCCAATACACACTTTCAAAGATTTGCTACACCCTATCCACAATCCCCAGCATTGTATTTGAACTCTTTGTCTGAAAGGACTGGTAATACCCATTAAAAAAGGCTGGGGCAGGTTGTTCCTCAGTCTCTGAGGGGTGGCCAATGTTTCAGGATCTGCAGTCATTGATTTGGTTTTCCACTCTTACTGAGGACTGGCTCTGGTCCTTGAGCCATCTCACCGAGGTGGTCTCTCTCTCGATCTGGTCAGTGTGGTGATGTTCGTCACAAGATGCAAGGAACTGGAGATGCTGTGCAGCTTGGCTCCAGTCGAAGGTGCTGTCTGGAGGCATAGGTGAAGAAGGTACAAAAGCAGAGAGAGCTGGTGCTCCAGTTTGCCCTTTTTATCTTCTCCATCATGCACTTCTCAAAGATTCTACGGCTTGTGTCCAATACGAGCGCCACGTGGGGACAGGAAGATCCAATGAGGTGGCTGTGTTCTATCTTTGGAATTTTCAGAACATGGTTTTGAACTTCAACTGTCAAGTGCTGTCCTTGTCACACTATGTCTCTGGCCTCCTACTGAGCTGGGTGCCACCAAGCCAGTGTATCATTTTTCTAACAAAGCAGCTTCACTGGGGGTGGAAACAATGGTTTATTCTGAAACAATATGGCTGTTAGCATCTGGCCAGGCTGGTGTGTGTGGTTTAATGGAAAGTTAATTGTCCAAGGCTGCATGAGTACTGCCCATTACGGCTCTGCATTTGGCAAGTTACAGTCCAGCTCAGTTTAAAATTGGTTTCCACATTTTGAGTCTTTAAGTCAATGCTTATGAATAAATATTAACGTTTCTGCAACAGTCCTGGAGGTCATGGGTCATCTGACCATATTGATGTCAGGGAGAGAGGGTAACTTACATGGCCAGCACTTCACAGCAAAAGGTCAAAGACTGCAGAGGACTGTGAAATGGAGCATATAGGAGAAGACGAATACGTGTGCATGCCAAAGCTGGAGTTCGTTTTTTTTGGAGCAGATGTGACCCTATCACCTGCCCAGAAAGTCAATGGCATCCTTGCCTCTGCTGACCTTGGAAACTTTCTTTTCCTGCAGTTGTGGCATCCACCCTTCAGAGAGAGGCTTCACTGACCCAAAAGGACTGGAGCCACTTTAGTTTGACCACGCACACAAAGGCAGATGGTGGAATCTGAATTCAATACAAACCTGGAATTAAACATCCAAGAATGACTTGATTGTCAGAAATAAAAATCTGCTTCACTACTGTCCTTTATGGAAGGAGACTGCTGTCCTTACCTGGTCTGGCCTGTATGTGACTCCAGACCTGTCCCCTGGGCAATTAGGATTGTGCAATAAATGCTGGCCCAACTAGTTATGACCAGACCATGTGAATGAATTTTTAAAAAATGCCCCAGAACAGCAATTCAAGAAGGCCAGGAATGCAGATGGATAAAGTTGGATCTTGTTAAGGTTGATCAGTCAGAACCAAGCAAAAGGACAGATCCTTAATCAAGGCAGGAATATAGGAGGTGTCTTCCACTGAAACTATCCATTTATGAATATTAATTTACCACACATCTTACAGCTCAGTGGATGATCCTTTCTGTGTGAGTGTCACTGAATGGCCCAGATTTGGAATGAGGACATTACAAAGTTGATTCGGGTGTGAGACATCAATTCAGTTGCTTCCAGCACACGTTGAAGACAGTCGATGAGAGGATCACTCCTGATGGTACAGCATACAGGCCATTTCAGAGGCAGCTAACCGTACAGAGTGCTCTTTGAGAAGAGTTATCAGTTTCTGCATTTCTCTATCCTGTGGTATAAATGATGTGTATTATACATTTGACAGTCTGAACAGGTGTACTACTTAGAATATTTCATTCCATGCAAAAATCATGTAGGAGAGTAAGAACTGGGTAGAAAAATAAGAATTATGACACAGAGATTAAAATGATGGCAAAGAAATTGTAAAACTAAGAGTGTTATTTTAATTTCTTTTAAGAATTCAAAAATAAGTATATGATAAGGGAACGAAACTTTGAAATTGTCAAGTTAGATTTTCAGGCTCAAAGAGAGACAGTTTGTTAACAGTTAACACTTAACACAGTAAAACAATTCACTAATATAACAAGGCGTAGGGCTGGATGAACACAGCAGGCTCAGCAGCATCATAGGAGCAGGAAAGCTTGACGTTTCGGGCCTAGACTCTAACTCCTGTTTGGACCAACCTTAAATATTTTCATTGCATTTGCTGGTTATCGACTGCGTGAGGCCCTCAGCTTCAAACTCTCTGTGTGTTTGAATACTGAATTTCTCAATGTACTGAAGAAATGTAGGTTGTGGGGTAGGTTAAATTCAGATTTATGTATCTCATTGACCAGAATGTCCTATACAATTTAATCCATAAATAACCAATCAGCGTCCTTAGTCTCAATATAATTTCAATTGTAGAATCTTGCTTGTCTGCACAACTTTAGGCCTGATGCAATGCCTGATAAATCACCACGTGAACATGACATCACACACGATGCAAGTACCTTCAGTGTGTAATGTTGACTCTAGGAGGCAGAAAGGATCTAGTTTGTGCATGAAGAGTTTAGAGAGAGGATACTTTACATGGCTCCTCAATTAGAAAGGGTGTCATACGTACTATTAAAAGTAGTGAGCTGTCAGGGAGAATTTAGCATTGCATGTTATGTGCATGTGCTTGATGGTTGTATTTTTAAACTTGTTGTTTGTGTAGCCTAATTTATTACTATTAGGAGAGAGAAAGACATATAAAGATGACTTCTTGATAGAACATATTCCTTCACTTCTCTTCCATTTCATGAATTTTATTTGTCTGCTCCAAGAAGCACATACACCAAACACAATATCTGAGGCAGGATCCAATTCATTTGTGTCAGTAATGAATGAGCACATTTGAATTCCTGAAGGGGGTTGCTGAAATTCTTCTGCGTACTATATTTAGGGCAGGGAGCAATATATCTACATCAAATTACTTGATGTGCTATTTTAACAGTTGTTCTTGCACATCCATTGCAGTTTAAAAAGCAATCAACAGTTCGTGATCAACAACATAAAGTAGAGAAATGCAAAATGGTTGGTAGAACATGGGGTGATCTCAAATAAGGGTATATTTCTAAAAGAAGGTGCCATTGCAAAGGGAATATTTGTGCTAAATGATTGATGATGGCTGACTAGGCTGAGAGAATGGCTAGTAAAGCACACAAAATCCTCAGATTAATTTATAGGGACAGTGTAAGGGCAAGGAGGTTATGCTATATTTGCATAGATTACTTGTCCCAGAATTTTGCTCAGCCTCTGATGAACTATTGAACTCAGTCTGGTCATGGCACTTTAGGAAAAAAGTGAAGACATTAGGGGGTGCAGAGAATGTACACAAGACAGTCCAGTAATGAGGAACTTCAGTTATGTAGACTATTTGGAAACTGTTTAGGACTGTTTGCCTTGGAGAAGAGAATGGTGAGAACATCTTTGATAGCTTTTCAAAATTATGAGAGGTCTGGTCAGAGTAGATAGTGAAACAAATTTCCCATTCATAGAGGGATCAAGAACCAGAGGGCGTGGACTCTTCATGTTGTTGGCAAAAGAACCAATGGTGACATGAGAAAACCCAGTTTCATGCTATGAGTGGTTAGGATACAGAATGGACCTCTGGAGATTGTGGTGGAGACATGATCGAAGAGGGAATTGGATTACTATCTGAATGACAAGACTGGGCGGGGCTGTGGAAAGAGAGTGTGAGAATGGTAATAGCTAGATTATATTTACAAAGAGTCAGCATAGACAATGTGAAGATACTATGGCTTTCTGAGGTATATTTGATCCTTTTTTTTACAGAAAAGAAAGGTTGAGACAGAGGTGTTGAGCAATCTGCTTCAAAGCCCATAAAGTAAATAGTTTGTGAGATCTTGGGTTTTTTTTCTCAGTCAGAACAATAGAAGCAGCCTGAATGGGTGGGGTCAAACTCCCAAAGAACCATGGTTATTAGTTTTAATTTTTCAGCAGCGGTTCCTGGACTCTTGAAGCTGCAGTACACCTTTCCTTGTTACTCTCTCTCTCAGAGTATTCTTGATTTTTTTTTCCTCTTGGACTGGAGAATTGCATGTGATACTCTCTCTTTGACTGAATTCACCTTTTCCATAACAGCAGGCTTTGAACAATGTATTCGCAGAATGAAAAGGCCAGGGGACATATTTTCCTCAGTTGTACTAGAACATAAATGATCTTCTGGTTGTAAAGTACAGTGGAAATCAGATGGCAAGGATTTTTTTTTATATCCTCAGTTAAATAGAAAATTGGAGTGGCAGCATTATGGATTCACGAAATTGACTGCTCAATATTCCTCTCAGTACTTCACCCAGATGATTACTCAGTCCTTACTGTATTATACAAAAAGAAGATTATGTCAGCTGGTGGAATGCTGCTGGACATCTTAGCTATTTTTGAAAAAAAAATTGTTTTCTCTCAATATGTTTTGAGTTTTAAAACTGTGCCTTGAGCTAGTATTCAGATGTTTCAGCAGGCCTGCTGAAAATATATCCCTTGAGTCCAATAAATGCTCCTGCTCAACACACATCTGTAGATCGAATTTTCCATATTGACCTGAAATAAACACTTAGCAAAAGGATTGCTCACAAGAAATCCAATGATCACTGAGCTTTATGGTATTTTGAATTATCAAGACAGATCAATAGGAAATAAAAACAGAAAACACTTGAAGTACTCAACAGGTCAGGCAGCATCTGCAGGAAAAGAATCAGAGGTAGCGTTTTGGATCGTGACCTTCAGAGCTGAGGCTGTTCACTGAAAGGTTAGACTGGATTTTATAAGTCTTGAGCAATGGGCCGGGTAGAGGGAGGCCAGGAAAATAGCGATAAACCACATTTGCATGATTTCCCAGCTTATTCCTGTCCCTGAGGAGGTTTGCTAACAGGGAGATTGACTGCTGTGCAGCAACCAACCCAGTGGTGGGTGGGGCAGACAGTAGGTTCAAAGGCTCAATTAAGGGTGATTTTAAAAAAACAAAACACGACAGATTCTGGAAATCTGAAATAAAAGCATAAAGTGCTAGAAAAACACAGCAGGTCTGGCAGTTCCTGTGGTGAGGGAAACAGAGGTATATGGTTTTTCTGGTCCACAGGCCTTTTTCCAGTAATGGAGTGGGTTTCGCCCTCACGTCCCACTGCAGTGGTGTTTGGAGGCTGCCTCCCCTGGTGATAGGGTAAATGGGAGCTGGGAAAGATCACAGCTGGGAAGGGACAGCTAGCAATAAGTTGACCTAGCCTTGCCATTGGAGTTGTTGTCTTTGTTTGTCAGGTCTGGTCTTCCTGACCTTTCAAAAATATGAAACTTTGCTTACCCCTATGAGGGTGCCTTAATTTTGAACAGTTCTCCATTCTCCTTATTGCCTCAGCAGGAGTTACACCTCTGGATGTTGTTACCAAAGCCCGAGAACAGCTGGCCCTGCAGCATTGAGAGCCTTCCTGCCTTATTAAACACATAACATTTGCTAGCTGCTGACTGATCTTTGACTTCCCTTGGCAATATTGCTGACAAAGTCACACGTTTGTGGGCCTACAACCCACAACCATCCCAACAACGACATTGGAGTAACCTCCCCAATTAGCTTTGTTTCTCTCTCTACAGAGCTACTATTTCCACAACTGTGTGTTTTTACTTCGGATTCCCAGTATTTGCAGTAGTTTGCTTTTGTCAAATCAATACAACTCTGGCAGGTATTGACAGCCGTATAGCTGATTTAGCAATGAGATATTTCATCGGCACAATTGGAAAGCTGGGCGAGCTTTCAAGGCATTGAAGTGTCGTGAAAGCTGTTCTATTTCGAGGGGACTTTGAAAGGATGATAATCCTCAGTTGAAAAGAAAGCAGAGCCAACTCCAGTACCGTAACAGGTTTTCATCATCTCGTTCAGTCCAATACTGCATATTGGAGTGTATTTGACAAAGGATATAAATTGAACCAATGAAGTGCTAAAGGGAATCTTTCTGTCACGTAAAGAAGCACAAGAAACACAAGACAATAAGATGTAGCAGTAGAAGCAGGCCATTCAGCTCATCGAGTCTGTTTCATTCTTTAATAAGATCACAGCCAACAATCCACAAAACTAATTTTCCACCTTATGCCCTTTATCCTTGATTCTCTTACTTATTCTTCTAAACCCCAATGAATTACAGGCACAACCTACTCAATCTCTCCACTTAAGACAGTCCCTCAATACCTCGTACTAACTCAGTAAACCTTCTCTGGACTCTGTCCAATAACAATAGATCTGTCATTCAATAATGGGCCCAAAACAGATCACAGTTTTCCAACTGTGGCCTGACTAGTACTTTGTATAGTGTTAGCAAAACCTCCTAACGTTTACGTTCCATTTCCTTTGAAATAAAGGTCAACATTCCATTTGTCTTCCCTTTTACCAACTTTTTGAGGTTGATGGACAAGGATTCCCAAGTCCCTCTGTTCTGTAGCTATCTGCAGGCCTCCTGCATTTAAATCATGTTAAACTCTTCTGTTCTTCCTATTGAATGGGTACAGCTCCAACAAAGCTCAAGGTGTTCAACACCATCCAAGGTAAAGCAGTCCTGTTAATTGACAACCCACTAGCTTCGCATTCACTCCCTTTACCACCAACACAAGTGGTCACAATGTGTACCATCCACAGCATGGATTGATAAAGACTCATTCAAATACATTTTCCAGACATGCAACTACTACCACCTGGAAAGAGAAAGTTGGCCAACATATAAGATCAAGTTTAACCTTCAAGTTTACCTCTAAATTACATACCATCCAAGCTTTGAAACATGTCACCTACCATTCCTTCATCGTTGCTAAGTCGATATACTGGAACTCCCTTCCTAACTGCAGGTTGGGTACACCTACATCCCATAGTCTGCAATAGTTCGAGAAGGCAACACAGCACCAGGTTCTCGAGGGCACAACCAAATAGAATCCATTACTTGATAAAACTGTCACCTGTTCGAAAATGTCAGGCATAGGAATAAACACTAGCTACTGTAAAATAACCAATTCCTGCCTTCTCAAAATACACCATTTGACACCAGGACAAGATTTATATTCAAGGATTTGTTAAAAAGGCAACATAATATTTGCTTGTTAGTACAGAACTTGAAATTGCTGAAAAAAGCAGACATAGGGCTGAATCTTACCATATATCAGCAAAATGTAATTTTTGTCGAACTCCACGGAAGGTTTCTCCACATGAGGCCCAGTAGGTTTTCTAATGTTGTTGTTCCAAATTACCTCATTAACTACCTGCCTGGTTCCTATGCCACCCTTTCCATCCAATGCTATTCTGATTTGTCCGCTCGCTGTAACTGGAAGTTCTTTCCACTGCCTGGATATCCCCGAATAGACCAGCATTTCTGGCAAAAGTGCCATATTCAAAAGGCAATTGGGTACCCAGACAGGTCCTACCTTTCTGGAGCTGCCCTCCGCAGCCATACATGGTTTTGTAAACTCAGGGAAGACGGCGGGAGGACATTTTCGGCCCGCTTTGTGGACAGAGGTTCTGGTGAACAGAACAGCACAGAGGAGGGACATCCCCTTCCCCCCAGGGTTGCTAGAGGACACTATGCCACCTTGATCTGAGGTCACTCTCTGGGTTAGGGCAGTCTCTACAGTTTGGAGGAACGCTCCATAACATAAAAAGAATGTGAATGATCTTCTTCCGCTCTTCCAGGATAAGTGCTACTATTTTGTTTGGCTGAATGGCTGCTTTGCAACACAGAGTGATGCCAACTGTGTGGGTTCAATTCACAAGCCAGTTGCAGATGCCATGAAGGACTTTACTTCTCAACCTTTCCCCTCATCGGAGGTGTGGCGACCCTCAGATTAAACCACCACCATCTCGCTCTCATTCTAATGAGAGACCAGTCCCATGGTCTGGTGGGACTATGGAAAACTTTAAGATAACCCTATACCTGAACTTGGCAACTCCTAAGTGCTCATGAAGTTAGGCCGAATCAGAAAAAAAGTTTGTCATGGTCCATTTTTCGCTTTTTATGTGGAAGAAGAAGTGATCTTATGGATGGATGACATTAAAACCTGTTGTGAGATGAAGTATTCTCCAGGGTGTTTATTGTTGGAGTACTTGTCACATTTTATAAAGACCTTATTTTGTTTCATAATGTCTAATACATTGCTGTCTTATTGAGATTGAAAGCGCTCATTCACCTCAGTGTATCGTTTAAACATGAATGCCATTGGTCAGTTCTGTGTGCAACTGATTGTTTTGTTTGTACGTCTTTAATCAAATATTAACAGGATATTAATTATAATTTACACTGCTCAATCTTTCTTAAAGTTGATTTTATACCACCATTATAAGAAAGAAAATGACAGTTTCTGGTGTATGGAACGTATTTATGGAGTTGGAATTGATAATACCCAGTTGAATACATATCATGTTAGCAATCTTCAGGTCCCGAGACATGGATCTGCAACAAAAAAAATGGCTTTGTGCTTTAAAAGGGAAAAGATGAAATCCATCCAGATAATCTGTAAGTGATTTAACTCAAGCTGCACTGACACTTTAGAATTTCCATAAGAATTTAAAAATGCAAGGATTAGGGTAATCAGGATTAATGTTGTGTTAGGTTTGCCTATGACATTCTCTCTTGTCTGGATTCCCTTTATTGAAACTTAGGCTGTGAGGAACATCCAGACTATCAGATGTTGCTGCCAATAACCAGATTCCTTTCAATAAGACAGTTACTAACTTGATTCACACAAGGTTCTGGTTAGCATTCTACATTCTGAGTTATAACCTCTCATTTCCTTTATAAAGTCAGTAATATAGTCATAGAGGCCTGGAGGTCCTCAAACCCACACTTTATCATGCATTACTAAACAAATTATAGCAGTTATAATATTCCCAAAGACATTGTAATTTATATTCTTGTGACTACATTTTCATATTATCTGGTTTAGAGGCTATGGTTTCATATGAATAAAATAATTTGAGTAATTTAAATTAAGTTGTGTAAGTATCTGGAATAACCTCACTCATTTTGTTGCAATTTATACCCAAAGCTTGGAACAATTTTCAAGAGTTTATATTTTCAGAATTTTACAGCTAATTAATAACAAGTGGATTTCCATAACATTGTGCTGAAATGCAATTTGTGTATTTCACAGCAGCATACTTTACAAAAGAAAGTTATGTTCCACTTACATAAATAACCAATTGTGTGAGTTTCTATTTCCGGTTTTAAAAGTGTTAACACTTCTAATTTGGAGATTTATTAGCACTAAATAGTACTTGAGAACTCACTAATGTTTTACTTCGAACAAATCTTTGAACACTTAAGGTCCGTCATGATTAAGCTTGCACTTTGGAAGCAGAAAATTGTAGGATGTGCAACTCATTTGTGGGATTTATAAGTGCAAAATCTAAGCTCACATCAGCACGGGGCATATATGCTGTTGGAGGTGCTGTCCATCAGATGACATGTTAATGTAAACCTGATTTGCCCTCTCTCATGAGAGTTAAAATTCCACTATTTCAGAAACGAGTTGGTGAATTTCTCCGAGGATCTGTTGCGTTATATCTCATGGTCATATCTATAAGAAACATATCTATAAGTTCACCAATGTATCAAAGCATGTGATCTGAGGGTAAAAAAGTCCGATACTGCACATTACCCTGGATCACTAGACCCATGGTACACCACTGGGAGCATGCAACTCTGTGTAATTAGTAATTAAAGGCTAGCCCAGACACTTAGATGCCTGAGGAATGTTTCAGGCCAAGACCATTCTCGGCCCGAAACGTCGGCCTTCCTGCTCCTCTGATGCTGCTTGGCTCGCTGTGTTCATTCAGCTCTACACCTTGTTATCTCAGATTCTCCAGTATCTGCAGTTCCTACTATGCCTGAGGAATGTAATGTTTGAATAAAACAGCGAGCTGTAACAAGCATCTGTCAGGTTCCTTAATACCACAATATCATGTCAGCGCCTTATCTTAAAGGAGATAACATCATTATTGCCACATCAGGTAAGACACCTGCAGCTACAACTCACATAAGTGTCCCAGATAATATTTATACAAACATACACAATTAGAGTAAAAATAGACCATTCAGCCCCCGAGCCTGCTCTGTCATTCATTAAGATTATTGCTACTCTGTTTGTTTCAAATCCTAAATTTCCATCCCTCAGTAATCCTTGATTCCTCTGCCTTATAATAATCCATCTACTTCTGTTTTAAAAATATACAATGACTCCACCTCCACCACCTTCCGCAGCAAAGAGCTTCAAAGTCCCACAACTCCAAGAGAGAAAATAAAGTTATCTACATCTTTATACTGAAAGGGTGACCCCTAATTCTAAAACAGTGCTGCCTAGATTTGGAGTGGCCCATAAATGGGAGTCATCTTTTCCATCTCCACCTTACCAAGACCATTCAGGATTTTAAACACTTCATCAAGTCACCCCTCACTCTTCTAACCTCCATTAGAAACAAATCAAATCCATCCTCATAACTTGTTCATTGCAGTTATCAGTCTCATAAACCTTCTCTGCACAGCCTCAAATACATTTACCTGTGCCTTAAATCTTCTTGATTATATGTTGTATCTGCATTCTAATCTTTAGAGACCCATGCGCTAAAACATTGAAATCTTCCTGCAGAATTTTCAAGTTGTTCTCCATTTAAGTAATTCTCTGCTTTTTATTCTTCCCGCCAAAGTGAACAAGTTCACACTTTCCCTCTTAACACTCTATTCACTCAATGTATCTATACCTACTTACTTTTTTTCACAATATGTTTTCCTGGTGTTATCTGCAAATATCATGCCATCATTCCTCACATTGAAATCATAAGACCGTAAGATATAGGAGTAGAATTAGGCCATTCGTCCATCAAGTCTGCTCAACCATTTGATCATGACTGATAAGTTTCTCAACCTCATTCTCCTGCCTTCTCACCATAACCTTTGATCCCTTAATAATCTATCTCACTCTTAAATACACTCAATGACTTGGCTTCCACAGCCTTCTGCGACAATGAGTTCCATCGATTCATCACTCTCTGGTTGAAGAAATTCCACTGCATTTCAGTTCCAATGGGTCGTCCCATTCACTCTGAGGCTGTGCCCTCAGGTCCTAGTCTCTCCTACTCGTCAAAACATTTTCTCCACATCAACTCTATCTAGGCCTCTCAATGCCTGTAAATTTCAATGAGATCCCCCTCATCCTTCTAAACTCCAGAGTATAAACCCAGAGTCCTCACCTGCTCCTCATATGATGACCCCTTCATCCCTGGGATCATTTTTGTCAACCTCCTCTGGACCCCTGAAGACCATCATATCCTTCCTTTGAAATGGAACCCAAAACTGCTCACAACATTCCAAATGCAGTCTGACCAGAGCCTTCTACAGGTCTGTACAGCCAGTTAGAATGCCCTGAGGTCAAAACATCCAAGTCATTCTTTCTCTTTGTTTGATATGGCCTTCCAATCTTGGGTTCATCAATGACCAGTTAACTGGTATAACTGCTGGTACACAGAATCCCTACAGTGTGGAAACAGGCCCTCCAGCCCAACAAGGCCACACCGAGCCTCAGAGCATCCCACCCAGACCTTCCCTTTATAACCACCTAATTTACACATCCCTGAACACTACAGGCAATTTAGCATGGCCAATCCACCTAGCCTGCACATCTTTGGGCTATGGGAGGAAACTGCAGCACCTGGAGGAAACCCATGCAGACATGGAGAGAATATGCAAACTCCACACAGACAGTTGCCCGAGGCTGGAATTGAACCTGGGTCTCTGGCGCTTTAAGGCAGCAGTGCTTGCCACAGAGCCACCGTGCCAAGATTTACCCAGCTGCATATGTGCAGCTTAAAAACTTTCCTTCCAGAATTATTCTCACTCAAATATTATCTGCAGTCTAATTGGCTTGGTGCTGGATGAGAACTTATAGGAAGATATTCATACCATCTTGTTAATGCTGGAGTTCTGAAATTAACTCAATAGTGGAAATACTCATCAAGTCCAGCAACATCTTATCGAGGTAGAAATAAAATTAACTGTCAGGATTTTTCCAGTTGTGTTTCAATCCCAATGTCAGGAGTATGTGCAGGACCCCTGCCAAGATTGGTGACAGCACACATTCTGTGGAGGTATTAAGGATGTCTAGTGGGTTCCTGAGGTATCGAAGGTAAAGTGAGGGTCCCACTGCTGCTGGGACAGGTAATGGGATTGACTTAACCTGGAGGTTTCCTGCAAATCAAAGAGGCGTCTCCTAGAAGGAATTATTTTGGCCCCAGTCACGGCTTTTCAACCTTATGGCTCCTTCACTGGAACATGGAGTCTCTGGCACCAATGGCTACCTGCATTGTCATTGGGAAGCTACTCGCATGGAACGGGCCAGGTATTTCATGCAGTAGTGGGCCATTCTGATGTTGGGAAGCTGCCCTCGCCTTCAGAAAACGGTCCCTGAATGGGACATTGCTTGTCCTCATTGGCTGCCTGTCGCTATGGAGGGGGCTGTTGAACTTGCTTGTTCCGACCAATCCAGCAATTCCTGACACTAGGTCACGGAGTCGAAATGTGAACCCTGTTTCCTTCTTTGTAGGTGTGGCTTGGCTTGCTGAATGTTTCCAATTTTCTTTTGCTTTTATTAAAGACATTAGTGTAAGTGTAACTAACATTTAAAAATTCAAAAAGTGTGTCACACTTGAAGGGCTAAATTATCCTTTTTTTTTAAGCTGTCATGGCATATACATTAGGTCATAAATGGCAATCTGCAATTTGACTATGGTTCCACCATTACAGTAAATGCTAAATCTCACATTTACTCTGTAAATGTGGGAACAAAATCACATGGGAAGCAAAAACACCTAGCATTGGCTTTGGAGATAGGAGGGACTATCGATGCTTGAGAATTTGACTGAACAAGGTGTAGAGCTGGATGAACGCAGCAGGCCAAGCAGCATCAGAGGAGCAGGAAAGCTGACGTTTCAGGTCTAGAAACGTCACCTTTCCTGCTCCTCTATTGCTGCTTGGCCTGCTGTGTTCATCCAGATCTATACCTTGATATATATATAGCATTGGCTATATGCTGGTTTTGGTCGACATCAATCTGGGCAGATTCAGGCAGTCAGGTGTCCCAGGTGAGGGCCTAATGAATGAATGCTTAAGAGCATCAGATAATGTGGTAAGGATCGCCAATGACATCTTCATTTTTACTACCTTGCTACTGCTCAGTCCTGAACCTGCTAAATAACATTAACAGTAAAAGCTGGGAATTGACCTTTTCTGTTATGGCCTTGAAAAATAATCATAGACTGTTCTCAGGTTGTATATAAGTATTATTAGACATTTTGTTTGTATTGCACAGTGGTTATTTGTGACTTGAGGCATTTCAGAGTGTCAAAGTGATTGTAGCAGATAAAAATGTGTCATAATACATTTTCTTCAGTGCCCATCTGACAATTCTGCTCTGGGCAGGGAAGGTGCAGGTGGAAGAGGAAAGAAGAAACAGAGCAGAACAAATAAGAGGAAAGCTCTTGGTGCAGTGTTCATTCCCATTCTCCAAAAAGAGCTTTATTGGCCCAGAGCAAATGACAGCAAGGATTTTTTTTATTACAAAAATATACTTTATTCATAGAAGACAATCTTTATGTACATGCACAGTTAATGTAGCCATTCTGGTCGTTATTTACGGAGAATAAAATACACATTGGCATTCGTCTTTTTCTGTATTTACAATTAACCTCTTGGCATTTAGGTGAGGCATCAGCAGGGTCTGGTTACTGAATGGACCTCCTGCTTTGCTTTGGCAGAAGGGCCTTACATGGTGGTGTTTCTCCACTGCCCCAAGCTTTATTGCATCTCTCAGCACGTGGTCCTGGACCTTGGGATGTGCCAGTCTGCAGCACTCAGTCAGGGTCAACTCTTTCAACTGGAAGACCAGCAAGTTTTGGGCAGACCAAAGCACGTCTTTCACCGTGACCATAGAGCAGTGTTTGGGACGAACTTCAACAAAAACCACTGCATTTCTCTCCAGACTTCCTTTGCATAGGCACATTCCAGAAGGAGGTGTATGACAGTCTCGTCCCCTCTGCAGCCACTTCGAGGGCAGCGTGTGGTGGCACAGAGAATCTGGGCATTCATGAAGGATCTCACAGGCAGGGCCTTTCTCACCACCAGCCAAGCAATGTCCTAGTGCTTGTTGGAAAGCTCTGGTGATGATCATTCTGCCCAATGACTTTGGCAGTCTGCACAGGGAACCACCTGACAAGATTCACCCTCTCCTTTTCCCAAACGGTCTCGAGAATGCTACGTGCTGACCACTGCCTGATGAACATATGGTCAAAGGTGTTTCTCTTCACAAATTTCTCCACGAAGGACAGGTGGTATGGGACGGTCCAACTACTTGCAGTGTTCCCCGGCAGCGAGGCCAGGCCTATCCTTCACAACAGTGGGAACCAGTAGAACCTCAGTAAGTAGTGACACTTGGTGTTTGGGTACTGAGGGTCTATGCACAGCTGGATGCAGCTGCACACAAAGGTGGCCATCAGGATGAGAGTAGCGTTGGGTATGATTTTCCTGCCTTATGTTCTTTATAAATAATGTCCCTTTGAACTCGGTTCATTTTCGAACTCCAAACAAAGTGAAAGATGGCCCGGGTGACTGCAGTGGTGCAGGTTCGGGGAATAGGCCAGACCTGTGCCATGTACAACAACACTGAAAGTACCTCAATCCTGATGACCAAGTTTTTTCCCTCATTGGAGAGGGACCGGTGCTCCCATCTGCCTAGTTTCTGCCTCACTTTGGTGACACACTCCTGTCAAGTTTTGGTGCATGCCCCTGCCTCTCCAAATCAAATACCCAGCACCTTCAGGTAGCCTGTCCTGACGGTGAAGGATCGGTCGGCCCAGTTCCCAAAGAGCACGGCCTTGCTCTTGCCCCTATTGACCTTGGCACCTGAGGCCAGTTCAAACTGGTCGCAGATGCTCAAGAGTCTGCTCACTAACTGCGGATCCGAGCAGAAAATGGCAATGTCATCCATGTTCATGGACGCTTTGATCTGCAGGCATCCACTGCCTGGAATAGTCACCCCCTCTCAGGCTCGCATCCTTCCTGATGGATTCGGCAAAGTACTCTATGCACCATACAAATAAGTGCCAGCAAGGATGTTGCACTTCTCTAGAAAAGCATCATGTTGTTTCCCTCCACAAGATCTGCAAGACATTGCCACAGCCAGCAATGCAGCTGTATTCATTGAAGTAAAAGTTATTGCAGCTCAAAACATTCTTGTGTTCAGTTCCCTTCGGTTCCCCACCAGGATTACAATTAGCCGTAGACGATTGCATCAAGAAGTTGAATCTCTCACGACCTTGGAATGTTCCAAAGTACTTTAAAGCCAATGGAATAGTTTGCAGATTAGTCACCGTTATAATAGAGGAAGCACAGCAGCCAATTAGCAAACAACAAGCTCGCACAAACAACAACATGATAACAACCAGATCATCTGTTTCGGCAATGTTGATTGAGAGATAAAAATTAGCCAGGACACTAGGGTAACTCCCCTGTTCCTCTTCAGAACAGTGCCATGCAATCCTGTAGGTCCTGGCAGGGGCTTCATTCATCAGCAAGTCTGCAAATCCCTCAGTGCAGCCTAGATTTGGTGTGCTCACACCTTTGGACACAGACCTGAACCCACAGTCTTTCAATTAACGGGCGAGTGCGTGACCATTTGTACCAAGAGTGATCCTGCAAAGTTTGTACTGCAACTGACACCATTTTTCTGCAACAATCCATTGCAACACTGTCCCGGCAGGATAGGGCCCTGGGATTCACACAGCTCGCAGGTTACCGCAGGCCTGTGTATCATTATCTATAACAACACAGACTGTTTTGCAGCGATGCTTTTGTGAATAGCAAGAATGTCTGCTCTATTCATGAGCCACTCTGCCTGTTCTCCTGATACTTTTATTGCTGCAAACCTCCTTCTTCCCCACCCACTGCCACACACTGTTCACATCACAGCTAACCCCTGCACATTTGACCCATTACCCTTTCTGCTGGGAGTCCATACTTCATGGATGAACAGGGTAACAGCCAGGGGTCGCCTCCTCCCGGTTCTCCTGGGGGGAGGGAAGGGGAGGTGTGAGTGGAGGGCAGGCCGGGAGCATGAGGCAGCTCCATTGCAGCAGGAGCAGAGAGAGGGCCAGCATCTGGTGTGGATCCCCCATGAAGCTCCCAGAGGTGACCCTCAGTAGGTGGCTGAGCCAAGAGAGGCCTATCCCAGGGCCGAGAACCACTGGCTGTGGATCAGCCAGCTGCAGATCTCCAAGCAACTGCATCGATGGAGACCTTTGCTGCTGGGGGAGGCTGTCACTGACCTTTTGCACCATGCTGCAGGGTGAACTGAACTCCTGGGTTTGAGACAGATCCAATGCCCATGGCCATGAAGATCATTGTGGCTCTAAATGTTTACACATCCGGCTCTTTCCAGTGATTGGGAACAAGTTTGGGATCTCCCTGACTGCAGTTCATTCCTGCATCAAGGAGATGTCCAATGCCTGGTTAAAGAGGCCTGGTGACTCTCTGTGTCACTGGACTGACCCTAACACCCAGGCTGTCAGCATCAGGTAAACACCGCGCTCCGCCCAGGAAAAAGGTGTCACTCATTGCCCACATAGAATCATCAAGGCCCCACTGGTCTGCAACCAGCCATTCAAAGGACATCTGTTAGGTGCCTGCAAAATTCCTGGATACAGTCATAGTACCATAGTCCTGGGTGCCAAAGATGTTCCAGCTCTCTGTGCATAGAAACATAGAATCATACAGCACGGAAATAGGCCCTTCGGTCCTAACAGTCCATGCCGACAAACTAAAGTAGTACCATCTGCCAGGTCCTGGGCCACATTCCTCCAAACCTTTCCTATTCATGTACTTATCCAAATGCCTTTTAAATGTTGTAATGGTACCCACATCCACCGTTGTCTCAGGAAGTTCATTCCACACACAAACCATCCTCCATGTAAAAAAAATTGGCCCTCATGTCTTTTTTTTAAATCTCTCTCCTCTCACCTTAAAATTGTGCTCCCTAGTCTTGAAACCCATCATCTTAGGGAAAAGACAACTACCATTAACTCTAGAATCAATACAGTGTGGAGCCGGAGGAACATAGCAGGTCAGGAAGCATCAGAGGAGCAGGAAAGTCAACATTTCAGGTTTACTCCCTTCATCAGGACTCTACCATTGACTCCATTTCTACCCCTCATTATTTTATAAACTTCCATAAGGTCGTCCCTCAACCTCCTAAGCTCCAGTGGGAAAGAGTCCCAGCCTATCTAGCCTTTCTTTATAACTCAAACCTTCCACACCCGGTAACATCCTGGTGAATCTCTTCCAAACCCTGTCCAGCTTAATAATATCCATCCTATTACTGGGTGACCAGAACTGGGCACAGTACTCCACCTTCACAAAATGGATTCTTGGGACATGGGACATTGAAGACATTGCCACTCACCTCTGTAAGAAAGGCCCACCACACTGCAGCAAAGGAGAGGTAGAAGGGCAACTTGAGCAGGACACTAGCCTGATGAAGATGTCTTCTATGTGTGTAATCTGATCTGGTGGGGCACTGCAATATGTCCCAGCAAGGGTCTCCCATTCATCATTGTGCAGAACACAGCAGATCATCTAGTCCTGCAGACCAGGAGAGGCATACATCAGGAGGATATAGTCAATTGTTTCTCCTCATTAAACAAGGAAAATGTGCAGGAGGGGGGAACTGCAGGTGGCACAGGATGATGCCCCTTTACACAGCAGACAACAGTGCAGTCAGAGACTTGCAAGTATGGTTTGGAACAATTTTACACATACACAGTTCCTGTGTCTGATAGCACCCTTTCAAAGTCTGAGAAATAGAGACTCCCCCTCACATTGCCATGACATTGTCTCCTTCATATGGCGCACCATTTCCTCATTCCCAAGTTTACGATACACACTAACACAACTGACAAAATGACCAAAGGAAACCTACATTGCAGGACCAAGGCTAGGGGTGACATCTGACGAGGGAACAAACATACAATTAACCAACATCAGAACTGCGGAATCTGTTTATTCGAATTGCTTGTCAGGTCTTAATAAGTGGGAAGTTTAAACATTGTGAACCAAGGAGTGTTCAGCTGCTTTTCTGGGGGCTCCTTTCAGGTGTTCCTATGAGATGTGAGATCAATATTGTAGCTGTGTGGTAGGCAGACTGTGAGTCAGGCAACCCTGCAACCTCAGGTGATCCTCTTAGTGCTCACCCTCTGGCTGTCTGATGTCTGAAGGGCTCTGAATTGTTAATGGGCTCCTGCGTGAATCGTTATGGCTACTGTAAGTGTTGGGTCACTGGCAGAAACGCTGAGAAGCTGCTGTCCACACTCAGAGTACACTGAAAGAGCCCTCAGAGGCAGAAGACGGCATCTCCTCAACTCCTGCAAAGAACACTCTTCGGTGAGCGATGAAGGAGCTTGTTGGGGGGTGGAGGGGGGGAGGTCACTGGATTGGGACTCAGGAAACAGGGGGAGGTAGGGAGATTGGGAATTGTGGTGGGGGAGATCTGTGATGGGACTTGGGAGGGAACCAGAGGGAGATGGAGGGAAGAGACTCAGGAGGAGTGCGGAAGAAGAGAGACAGAGAAGGAGAGACCCTCTTGGCTCCTGGCTCCCCTGCTTTGCCCTGTGTTCTGGGCCCTTACAGCCCCCTACCCCCAGCATCCAGGACCTCCTCCCTCCTTACTCTGAGGGATATCACCCTTGTGCCATAACTGGCTCCTCCTCGCCTCACCACTCAGTTCCATTGGAATTTTGCGCACTCTTCCCTGCACATGTGCAGTGCTGCATTTGCATGTGATGCCACATGTAAATCCTGCATGATGAGGTATTATGTTTGGAACAGTGAGAGTGTTCCTGAAGGAGTGCATGTGTCGTTACACACAGTTGTGGGTGTCAGTAAAGACTGCTTTTGAAAAATATCTTTATTGAAATGCTTGCAAACAAATTATCACTCTGCTATGTATCCCTAACGCTTGCCTGAAATATTTACCTTCCAACTCACCTTTATTTGTCTCCATTCATGGAATGTAGAATAGCTGGATGGTGAGTTGTGGCCCATCCCTGATTGTTACAACAGAGTGTCTTGCTTGCATATGTCAGAGGGTAGTTAAGGGTTAACTACAATGTTGTGCGTCTGGAGTCAGATGTAGATTATACCTAGTCTCATCCCGCCCCCTCGACCTGTCCGTCCTCCCTGGACTGACCTATCTCCTCCCTACCTCCCCACCTACACTCACCTCTACTGGCTCCATCCCCGCCTCTTTGACCGATCTATCTTCTCTCCACCTATCTTCTCCTCCATCCACCTTCTATCCACCTCCCCCTCTTTCCCTATTTATTTCAGAACCCTCTTCCCCTCCCCCATTTCTGATGAAGGGTCTAGGCCCAAAACATCAAGCTTTCCTGCTCCTCTGATGCTGCTTGGCCTGCTGTGTTTATCCAGCTCTACACCTTGTTATCTCGGATTCTCCAGCATCTGCAGTTCCTATTATCTCTTATACCTAGTGAGGAAGCAGGTTGCCTTTCCTAAAAGATATTACTCCTTGATACTGCAGCACTAGCTCTAGTCTGTGTACTTGTCATGACCGGTAATGAGGTCTCAATCAGCTCCGCATTTTTCAACTGCTTCCATTGACTGCAACAAAGTTTTATGTAAATTTTAGCATAGAACTGTATCACACTTCAACTAAAACACTGTGCCTGTACTGGACAAAATTTAGAAGCTAATTTGCAAGGTTTGCTTGAGTGAAAGAAACATAAATTTTATAAAATAGCACTCCTAAGAAAAATAATAAAACATGACATCAAACACACACACACACACAGGTATGATATTTGAAATAAAAATAGAAAGTGTCCTATACAAAAATGAAGATCAAGAACAGACAGATTTTTTTAAAGAGTATTTAGAGCCCTTTCAATATTAGATTTCTAATCTGAAACGATACTTGTTGATGTCTTTTATCCTCAGCCATGATGAAGTTTGTAGAACCCTCGAGTTCCCAGTGAATGGCCATTCTCCAGTTTGTCACTTGGCTGAGTTTTTAAAGAGGCTGAGAGATAAGGAGAGAAAAATAATCTGCAGGCAGCAATGCTTGAAACTTCTGGAAAGGTGTAAATCAAACGGAGACACTGATCTGAGTGACTTGTTTGTCATTTTTATGACATTTAAGTTTGGGCTAAATTGGATTCAACCTGTGTTCAGGTGATCACCTGCAAACATTTTCGGCCAGTGTTTTTCCCATAGAATCCATACAGAGTGGAAACAAGCCATTCGGCCCAATGGGTCCACACCGACCTGCCAAAGAGCAACCACCCTGACCCATACCATCCCCTGTAATCCTGCATTTCCTATATCTAACCCACCTACACCTCTGGACACTACAGGCAATTTAGCATACATATCTTTGGACTGTGGGAGGAAACCCACTCAGACATGGGGAGAATGCAAACTCCACACCGGTAGGTTCCCAAGGTTGGGATCAAACCCAGGTCCCTGGCGTTGTGAGGCAGCAGTGCTAACCACTGAACCAATGTCCTACCCTGTAAGTAGAACGCTTAGCAACAGTACATTCTTCCTAGAAACAGTAGATTGCAGTATGACAGAAACATCTACCAAAAGCAGCATACCCACAGGACGACTCTTTCACCCTTTTCCAGCAAGGAATGAGAATTTTTGGCTACATCGCCAACATATTCCACGTTAAAAAATGTTTGCAACAGCAACAAACTTCAGCAAATGTCAGTGAGGTTCAAAAACTGAAATGATAAACTAAAGTTCTATTTCCTTATGGTTTGGGAGATAAACCCAGTCAAGGTTCCCTTTTTAAAAACATATTTTGGTCCACGGCAGGCCCCAGTTATTAAAAATCAGATTTTCACTATGATCGTAACAGTAAAAAAAAGCTCTACTGCAGTTCAAACTAGGACTCTCGAGATGCACCAAGTCAGAAGACAACTAAATGTTTTCAACATGCCCATTTTTGGGTGACTGCTGCTGCCACCAACCTCTGAATGAGGGACACATTGACAATGTCGAATTGTTCTCCCAGAATCCCAGCTAGGTACATAGTCGATGACTGCGCACCTTTGAGGTGTTAAAAAATCCCTCCAGCAGGTAGATAGGCCATTCAATTAGACATTGAAGGTTTAAGTGCAAACAGAAGTAAGTGTGGAAAAGAGTTCATCCATGCCTGATTGGAAAAGAGACACAGGGGGGAAGGATTGGCGGAGATGTAGAAACTTATCTTGGCAGTCTCGCCATAACTTCTCCTGCACCGCAGCCAAGTCTTGACATCAATTTATTGACATCTTGCTGCCTCTCTCCTTCACTGCTGAGAAATTTGCTGCGGCATACTCCCACTTCAGAGGAGAGCTTCTGCTATGCCATTGAATTCAAGAGAGATTCCACTCACATTGATCCTCACGTTACCACTGTTGAACCAGCCACAATCAAAAAGTGCACCCTCCTTGTAAAGGGGACGTTACCCCAACACAGCAGCTACTTTGCTGGATTTCCTGCCCTCCCAGTCTGTCTGTGATTCGTGCTGTGAGATCATTGATGATTTTTTAAATAATTTCCAGTTCTGAGAAAAGAAGAAGTCTCCTGCCAGATTCACTGAGAGTACAAACAGCTATTTACCTATTCCCTGCAGAGTAGGTCGCCGCTGCAGACTTTGGATTGGCCTTCTTGTGAGTGAACCCATGGAAAGTGACTGGCCCGGATGGAGTCCCCGACCATGCACTCAGATCCTGTGTGGGCTAGCTGGTGGGAGGATTCACTGACATCTTTAACCTCTCCTTGCTACGATCTGAAGTCCCCTCCTGCTTCAAGAGGATCACACCATCCCGGTGCCAAAGAAACATTAGCAGCGTGCCTCAATGACTACCACCCAGTGGCTTTCACCTCCATAATTGTGAAGTGCTTCGAGAAGTTAGACATGGCTCACATTGGCTCCAGCCTAACAAACTGCCTTGATCCTTTGCAATTTGCCCACCAGTGCAACAGGTGCACAGCAGTATGGCTAGAGATGTTGTTGTGCTTTCTTGACCGTCAAGTCAACGTAGGTGGATTAGGACAGATTGTTGGTGATCATCCCTCGCAGGACATGACACTCTTGACCATCTCCACCTCAGCACCATTGATGCAGACAGGGGCGTGCCCTCCACTCTGCTTAGCCATCTCCCTAGCCATACACTCATCCCTGGAGTATCTTGAAAACAAGGATACCTACATCAGACTCCTACTTATTGACAACTCCACCTACAACACTGTAATTCCAAACAAACTCATCTCTAAACTCTGAGACCTAAATCTCGGCAGCTCCATCTGTAACTGGACCCTCGACTTCCTGATCCATAGACCACAATCAGCAGGGACAGACGACAACACCTCTTCTACCATAATCCTCAACACCGGCACCCCGCAAGGCTGTTTTCTCATCCCTATACTCCTCATACACTCAAGACTGTGTGGCCAAATTCCACCCCAACTCCATTGACAAGTTTGCTGATTGACCCCACCGTTATAGGTCAGATCTCAAGCAATGACAAGACAGAATACGGGAAAGAGATTGAGCGCTTAGTGACATGGTGTAAAGACAACAATCTCTCCATCAATGCCAGAAAAATGATGGAACGGGTCATTGACTTTTGGAAGCAGAGTGGAGGGCATGCCCCTGTCTGCATCAATGGTGCTGAGGTGGAGATGGTCAAGAGTGTCAAGTCCTGGGAGGGATGATCACCAACAATCTGTCCTAATCCACCTACGTTGACTTGACGGTCAAGAAAGCACAACAACATCTCTACTTCCTCAGGAGGCTAAGGAAATTCAGCATGTCCACAAGGACTCTTACCAATTTTTATGGATGCACCATAGAAAGCATCACAGTGCAGTATGGCAAATGGTCTCCCCAAGACCGCAAGAAACTACAGATAATTGTGAACACAAACCAGTCCGTGCAAACCAGCCTTCCATCCATTGACTCCATCCAAACATTCTGTTGCCTTGGGAAAGCAACCAACATAATCAAAGACCCCTCTCACCGCGGTTATACTCGCTTCCACCCGCTTCTTCCAGGCAGAAGATATAAAAGTTTGAATACACACATGAATAGATTCAAGAACAGCTTTTCCCCTGCTGTGATCAGGCATTTGAACAGACCTCACAAATGTTAATTTTGATCTCTCTCTGCACCTTCTCTGCGGCTGTAACACTGTATTCTGCACTGCGTCCTGCTACCCTGATTTACTTTGTATGGTATGATCAGCCTGTATAGCATGCAGAGAAACACTTTTCACTGTATCTCGATACGTGTGATAATAATCATTCAACATGAAGGAAGAATTAATCATTAGCAAGAAGGTGAATATTCCACCACAATCGTATTGTTAATTCCTCTCTCTGATGACCTTTGTCCCAATAGGATAATAAACTAGTCAAGTACATTCTGGGGTGAACAGGTCTGTACCAGCATTGCAAAACAGGCTCAGAATGAAGTGGCAGCCAATCTTCACTGTACCTAATCCTCTTTCTGCTGATGTTTACAGAATGACTGAACTTCTTTCTGGAAACTCCTTGTTGATGCAAAACCATCTTCCTGTTCATCCCTGGGATGTTTCTGTAATATGAAGAAGGAGTAAAGCATCAGCCAGTCTGCCTGCTCTTCGGCCTGTTGAGGTCATTAATGACAAGTTAAGGGTCTGTTACCAGTGCCACTGTAATAATATGTGGGGCTGGCGAAGGCAGATTGAAGGAGGTCAGCAGGAAGGAATAGGGTGCCCTGATCTCGTTTCAGGCATGTCCTCCTCACAGGGTGGTACCGTCCTCACCTCCAAAATCTGCACTGCACCTCACTCCTAGGAGGCCCCAAATTAACTCCTCCCTAACCACTGACCGTTGGTTCTCCTGCTATGCTATCAATGTTCTTTTTCCCTGGGATTACTTGCCACCCAGCAGTGCTCACTGCTGATTTCTCGTTGTTGCAATAACTCTTGGGGTCAGCCTTCTTTTCCCTGCAAGTTTTAATTACGCCATTAGCCTCCTCAATATTTCTACAAATGTCCAACTTTATTAAGCTGCATTTACAATAGCAAGTGTTGCATTTAATATTTTCATTAATAACATATAGGACTATGAGCCATAGAAACAGAAGGCCGTTCAGCCCATTGAGTTTGGTTCAGCATTCATTCAAATTGTGGCTAATCAGATAATCCTCAACTCGGCTTTTCTGCCTTTTCCCCATAACTTTTGATCCCCTTACTAATTAATAATCTGTTTATCCTATCCTTGAATATTCTTAAAGACTCTGTCTCTATAGCCTTCTGTGGTAAAGAATTCCATAGGTTCACAACTTGGGGAGAGAAGAAATTCTTCCTCATCTCTATCTTAAATGGGCAACGCTTTATTGTGGGATAATGCCCACTGGTCCAAGACTCTCCTACAAGGGGAAACAACCTTACACATCGCGGCAGTTTTCTAAAAATCTTGTATGTGTCAATAAGGTTGTTTCTCATTCATCGAAATGAGTAAAGACCCAACCTACTCAACCTCTCCTCATAACACAGTCCCTCCATGACCAGGATGAAACCAGTGAAACTGATCAGGACTCCTTCCAGTGCTAATAGAATAGAATAGACTGAAATAGAATAGAATAGCTTTTATTGTCACATGTACTGCAGTACAGAAATACAAGAATACAGTGAAAGGTTTTTAAAATGGCTGCCTATAATGGAGCCACCTTAGGTACAAGTACCTAGGAATAAATCTTGGATAAAAAATGAATAAAAGGAAAAGTCGTAGCATTACTTACCGTGTCGAAAAACTAAGTTAGAAATAAGATAGTGATAACATAGCTGAAGCATTAATAATACAGTCCAGTAAAGAATTTCACATGGCAGCAGCTCAGCATGTAGTCTGACCACCCAGGCCAGGCCCCAGACCAAATACAGCCCCACTCCGCTCTAAGCCTCTAGTTCGCTCTGCACAGGCACTCAGCTGCAACAAGATAAGTTGCGCTGCTCCGGGAATCGGATATGCACTCGCCCTGCTCCAGGAATCGGGTTTCCCCACTACACCCTGTTCCGGGCCTCGGGTTTCCCTCCCAACGCCCTGCTCCGGGACTCGGGTTTCCCCTCCCACTACTCTGGGACTCACCTCCCCTCATGCTGTTCCTTATCTTGGGTTTTGCCTTGCGCTGCTCTGGGACTCGTTTCCCCCTCGCTGCTCCAGAGTGCAAAAAAAGGGAAGAAATGAAATGACATGAACAGGCAGAGCAGAAGAGCTCCAGCTGGAGTGTCCTGCTGTGCCATCAGAATATATCCTTTCTTAGATAAGTGGACTAAAACTGTTCACAGTATTGTATCTATTTAATATGTTAAAATTATGTGTACCATTAGTGTTCTGCTTAACCTGACCTGAACCTCTGACTTTATTTCCCCTCCACCACAAAGACCACTGAGCGACATCTGTTGCTGCATTCTGCCACTGAAACCCTCATTCAAATGTTTACTGAACCTTACATAGTCCATCCTGATATTCAGTGCCTGTCTCTTTCCTTCATGGTTTTCAATTCATATAAATCTCTCCTTCTCATATCATTTCCCTCACCGAGCCTATGAGGCTCTTAGCTATCGCCTGAACTGATATTAATGGAAAGGGAAATTGCATGAAGTGCATTACAGGTGGTTGAGCTGTTACAGCAAGTTTTCGACTTGCAATGAACGTCAAAATCTACTTCTCTGAGGTCCCGAATTGCTGTTGAACTGTAAGTCATGACAGAACAGAAATGATGGCTTTAAATGAGGACTGAATTTTGGCTGTCGTTGCTACATCCATTATTTCCCCAATGACTTGGATTTTCTCAACACTGACACTCAACTGTCTTCCATGTGTAATGCTGTGACAGATTGATCAGGATGTAACGAATGTCTAAGATTCACTTATCACTTACGCATTGTTTTCTTGACACAATTCTTGAATTTTCATCATTTTTTCAAAACTAATTAAAAATAAGTGAAGTCCATGTAACCAACTGTCTGACATAAGTAGGTTGCAAACTGATTTCCCAAGGACCTTATTAATGTGCAAAACCTGCAAATGTGTCATTGCTCTGATCTTAAATCTTGGGTGAATCCAGTAGACAGAAGCTCGAAAATATTGTCTTCCATGCAGGCAAAGTTTAGATTGCCATTTAGTAACAGAGATGCAGCTGCAGATGAAATGCACCTCCACTGATAAATTAACATCTTGAATTTCTACAAGTTTCTCCTGATTTCCTGCTGTGGCTTTAGTGAAAGACCAGCAGAACCCTCTGCAGAAGCAGTGTAAGTAACCAATCCAAACAATTTCTCCTATGCATATCTCCTGCCAAGAAATTTTGTGTGTGATTCAAGTTTTGAAATGTTCTTTATCAATAAAAGTCATGGTTTCCATTCATGCTTCCCAGTTGCCATAAACATATATAACTAGATTATAATTCTCTCCAAGTGTATTGAAATTTAATTAGTCAGCAACCCTTCCAAAACCACAATTTCTACCACCTAGAAGGTCAAGCTGAGCAGATATAAGGAAACATCACTTCCTGAAATTTCCGGTCCAAGCCACTGTCCATCCTGATTTGGAAATATGTCACTGTTCCTTCAGTGTTGCTGGGTTAAAATCCTGGAACTCACTCTCTGGTATCATATGTCTACTGACACCAATTGGCTGCAGAGGTTCAAAAAGGCAGCTCATCCCCACCTTCTCAAGGGCAGTTGGGGATGGATAATGAATGCTGGCCTAGCTATAAAAATGCACATTCCCTGAATCAATGAAAAAAATCTCTGAATGATTCCATTGAAAAACAGATTCGCTCACTCATTGGTATAAGCATTTTGTCAGTCATTACTTCACAGCTTACAGCTTTTTCCCTTGCAACGTTTTCCAGTTAAACTGCTGTTACATAAGTCACATCAAAATTATTTTCCTCCCAAAAATGTTTTCATATCTGCAGCACACAATCCCTATTTCCCAGCCCTAATAGGTCCTGCATTCCATTATTGAAGAAAGTTAATGAGTAAAACCAGTGAGCCGATAACTGCTGAACTGTTTTAAGTAACAGATTTCCCGTCTGAAATAGTGGAGGAAGCTCAGTGGGCTGAATGGCATTGTCCTGCCCAATTCATATTCTTTTTTCCCTATGTATGTTCAAATGCATTGCTTATGTTAGATCAGAAGTTCCACTTTCACATCCTATTCTCACCAAATAGGCCTCTTCTTCAAGCCATCCAAATCTCCTTTTCTGTGGCCTCAAGTTCCGCCCACTATTGCTTTTTCCACCATCAGTGGTTCCAGCAGTTACATTCCAAACTTGAAGCATTAAAAAGTAAATGTTCCGCTTCTGTGCTTCTGGCACACAGTAGAGCACATATCAGGAAATTGTATACTTCCAGGCCATGATTTTCCATTGAGAATAATTAATGGATAGACAGACTTAGGATGGAAGTTATATAATTTACCCAATATGTGCTCCTGGCGTGTGCCTGAAAAAAATTGCACTATTAATGAATTTTCTGATATTTGCAGTCTTCAATAAACACAAATTGCCATGAACAAACATAAGAGACCAGAGAACACTCAAAAATTCACTGTGTACATTTTCCAAAGTTTTGCACTTAAAAAAATGTATGCATAAATCACATTAATTGTTCAGAAGCAAAACTTTCAACTGGGTTTTCTAGCGAAACTAACCGGTGAGTGAATTTAAAATGTTGCAACAACAATAAATTACATTTATACAAGGATGGGGCAAACTTGGACGAATGAAAGTCTGTGAGAGGGTAAAAAGCAGGAAACACTGAATCACAGAAGACTCATTCTTTCAGAGCCAAAAGGGAATGGAGATGGAGCAAAAGATGAAACAAAGATGTGCCTGAGAGTATAAGGTAATGGTTTCAAAAGAGTTAATGTTAAGGTTCTTCTATCAAATCTGATGATGTCTCACAGTCATTGAGTGGAAATACTGTTGGTCTTACATGAGGTCCAAATGTAGACAAATAAGACATACTTGTCTACTGATAGTTGTAGTTATGCTTAATTCATAAAGATTACATGTTGTTTTTGCTACCATGCAACTAACCAGACCTTGTTATGTAAAACAAGCGTCTCTTCTTGTTAAGACTCTTGAATGGTTTTTCCTCTGTCACTGCTAATTAGACAACTACTTAGACACAACTTATAAATCTTGTCACAGGTTTCCAGTGCTAGGATCAAAGTTTAAAAATAAAGATTTTTAAAAATCCCTCCTGCTCACTCCTATCAAGCCCACACATGCTAGGTTTGGGAAATCGGTTAAGTAACATAAATCCAATGAAAGTTTTATGTCAAGGGACAATCTAAAACAGATAGCAATTTTTTCTTAAGTCCACACTATTTGTTTGGACAGTTCCTTGAAAATAGTGTTAGTCCCAATGAAGTTATGCAATTTTTTTTATGGACAGAAATTCCTTTTCACAATCCTAAAGGATGTCTTACCACCACAAAAGCTGTCCTGGGACCAGGTCGGAAAAGGTACTTCACATTTCAAAAAGGGTGAAAATATAAAATTTCCCTGCAATTCTCACAAGCCCCTTCACACCTATATACCCTCACGCGCATCCATTCCTCACCATGCCAATCCATGCAACTAAATGCGCTTCAGCAAGCTTTCCAGCTTCATACAAACCACAATGCAAACTTAGTGTTACCTCTACTCACTATCCTTTGCACCTTGATACACCGTGTTAACCCATTGAATAGCCACAAAACCTTTGAACATAGGAGGAAAAAAAGAAGTTCAATTAACTAAGGTTTCATTTTGTGGCTTAAACTTTTTTTTGAGAAAAGCACTCTTCATTCATTTAAAAAAATCTTGAAACTCATTGACAATTATTGGCACATCTTGATAGATCGCCTTTTGTTGACACTTGCTGACATTGTTCACATGTTCTCACTGCTTGACATTTCTAGGCACTTCTTGATAGTTGTGGGTAGGCTTTGATATGTTAGATTGTTTCAAGGGATGTATGCACCTTTTGTACACAATCTTTTACAACGTTAAGTGCCCAGAAGGGCATCTGACCACCCACATAATTCCTGAAACCACACCCAAAAGACATTTCACACATCCCCACCAAAGGGTTAACTGACTCCCACCTTCAGGTGTCCCAGGGCCATAATTATAACAGTTACTCAGCTCTTTAAAAGGGTGTACTTGGATATAACTAAGAAATTCACTGATAACAGACACATTATTTTCAGGTTTAATCTAATCCCAGACCTATACAGAAATCCAGATATGACCTCCGCAAAGCCGTCAGAGATGCCAAGAGGCAGTACCAGACCAAGTTAGAGGCTCAAACCAGCCATTTGGGGTCCCCCCACCCGTAGCAGGGCCTAAACAACATTACGGGATACAAATGACGCAGAGCAAGATAGTGGATAAAGATACAGCCCTCCCTGACATGGTCAATATTTTCTGTGCTCGGTTCAAGCAGAACGTCAGCAGCACGGTGTAACCGTTTCTTAACTATTCATTTTTGTAGGATGTGAGCTTCTTTCTGAAGAAGAGTCCAGACCCGAAACGTCAACTTTCCTGCTCCTCTGATGCTGCCTGGCCTGCTGTGTTCATCCAGGTCTACACCTTGTTATCTCAGACTCCAGCATCGGCAGCTCCTACTATCTCTTAGTGAACCAGATGGGTTTTTCCAACAATGGACTCCCCGTCATCATTAGACTCTTAATTGCAGATATCTTATGCATTCAAATTCTACCATCTGCCACGATGGGATTCAAACCCAGGACCCAGAAGATTATCTGGGTCCCTGGATTAACCGTCCAGTGATAATACCATTAGGCCATCACCTCCCAACTATGGAGCAGTAAATTACATCAAATCAAATCAAACTAAATCTTCACACCCCAAGTCCAATACACCACAAACTCCAAAATCTGAATTCAGTGGAGACAGTTGGTCATGTGGAATGTTCTTAATGCCCCCGAACCTCCCCTCCCACCCCATCATGCCACTCACAAAAATGAGAAATCCCACAACTTTGGAATTTCTGACATTTCTGACATTTATGATTGTCCCTACAAAGCAAATGCTCTTCATCGTGGCAAAAGCTGCAGCCTTAGTCTGAATCTGACCAATTTAATATACTGTTGTTTTCAATGGATCCTATGGATTAAAAACCTTCAAATTATAAACTGGAGAGCAAACTGAATTTTTTTAAAGGTAAGATACAAACAATGTTATGACTCACTAGGGTATTCATTAGAGATTCGGCCCGCTATTCCCAGAGTCATCACAAAGGTTAGAGATTTTGTAAAGCATCAAACCTCCCCAATTTATCTGCCTTTTCGACTCTAGATTGATGGGAAGCGCAAACTGGGATTCTATGCTGAGCAAGAAACATTATTTATTTTAAGCAATTATGGTTCACCTACAGGCAAGCAATTATACATTGGTGGTATACAATGCTGCTCATTTAAACCCTAATTCCATTATAAACTCCCTTTACATAACATAGATTGGCAAGTAGAGAGGGTGAAATACGTTATGGGCAAAGAAGAAAGACTGTAAAAGCTGTTTGGTAGTGTTTATTTCCAGGTACTGTTGTTGAGATTATCTTTATGACTCTTCTGCAAACCAGTACTTTGCTTCAGTCATAACAAGCATGGGGCTGGATGAACACAGCAGGTCAAGCAGCATCATAGGAGCAGGAAAACTTGACGTTTCTGATGAAGGGTTTAGGCCCGAAACGTCAAGTTTTCCTGCTCCTATGATGCTGCTTGACCTGCTGTGTTCATCCAGCCCCATGCTTGTTATCTCGGATTCTCCAGCATCTGCAGTACCTTTTATCTTTGCTTCAGTCATCTTTCTTCGGTTGCTTCCACTTGTTGGTAAGACACAGGGGTTTGCTGGTTCCCTTAAAATGCTTCAGACTTCTCAGTTAAAAATCTCAGTGTACAACAACTGTTGTATGAAGGAGAAACACGGTTTCTTCATGTTTACAGTGAATTTTAACTACAGAGAACAGAGACACTGCTCCTGATTTGGGGTAGAACTGAACACTTCTTTCTCCTATAATTATTCCTAACTCAAAGCTATTTGGTTACCTGAGAACCAATCACACAATTGTCAGGAAGAAAAGGGCTCAGTTCGTCCTAACTGGCTACTAGTCCATAGACCAATCAATGTTTTACTGCCAGTAAGAAGCTTCATCATTACAGCCTCTCAGCTTCAAATTAACTGCAGCTCAAACTCCAATTATTGCTTGTTCAAACAGTTTTTTACACGATGCATGACATGGATGGCAGGCTACTTACATCAAAACATAGCCACTCTTTCATACACTGATTTTTAGACCAGTTCTCTCTCATTTCAGGTCACAGTGTTTTAAAAATCAAAGTAAAAAGACACAGTCCATATTTAGAAGATATCAACTTTTATTAATGACCTCTAAAATTAATGGAAACGTGTTGCTATGTATCTTTGAAATCAGAATTTATAAGAGACAGGATTGTTATAAGAATTATTGATGTGTATTCATTAGATTTCTTACTGGCCAAGGAAGATTTATCTGCGAAGTAAGCTAACTAAAGCTGGCGGGAAAGATAGACCAGAATGGCTCACAATAGCATCCTGAGAGAAGAACCACACTTACTGGGTTGAGATGTTCCCCTTCAGTACAGTACAGTACGGTACGGTACATCTCTTGCTTCAATTGCATAGGAGCTTGGTTAGACCACACCTGGAATACTGTGTACAGTTTTGGTCTCCTTATCTCAGAAAAGATATTATTGCCACAGAGGGAGTCTAGCAAAACTTCACCAAACTTGCTCCCAGGATGGCGAGGCTGTGCTACGTAGAGATGTTAGACAATCTCAGTGGGAGACAATGTCCTGAAAGGCTGAATGGCCTTCTCCTTACCCTCACAGCAACCCTGAATGTAGTCTTTCCCTGCTCTTTTGCAGAGTTGGACAGGGCAATTTTTCAGAGCAAGGGAACAGAGAGAGATGTTGATGCTGAATTCTGTCATTTTCTGTGTTCATTCTCCCCCTTGTGCCTGTGTTGTGCTGCAACCAGTTTATTCACTACAACAACCGGGGTCAATTGAAAAGTCATTCAAAAGACTGCTTCAGGGTAAAATTACCTTCAAGACACACACACACGCGCACACATACACACACACACACACACTAATGCACACAGACGGAGCAACATTGTATATATGTAGAACATAGAACAGTACAGCACAGTACAGGCCCTTCGGCCTACGATGTTGTGCCGAACTTTTACCCTAAACCTAAGGTCTATCTAACGTCCACCGCTACCTTATACTATCATCCATATGCCTATCTAATAGCCGCTTAAATGGCCATAATGAGGCCGACTCCACTACCCTCTCTGGCAATGCATTCCACGCCCCTACCACTCTCAGAGTAAAGAACATACCTCTGACACCTCCCCTATATCTATCTCCACTCACTTTAAAACTGTGTCTCCGCGTAAAAGCTGCCTCCACCATAGGAAAATGTCTCTGACTGTCTACTCTATCTATACCTCTGATCATTTTGTACACCTCTATCAAGTCACCTCTCATTCTTCATCGTTCTAAAGAGGAAAGCCCTAGCTCTGTCAACCTTTCCTCGTAAGACCTTCCCTCCATTCCAGGCAACATCCTGGTAAATCTATACAAGTCACAGTGTGCTCCAAAGATCTTCTTAGATGGACTCTGAGGAAAAGTTAGACAGGTTGGGTCTATATTCATTGGTATTTTAAAGAATGAGTGATAATCTCATGGAAATATATATTTGAGTTTCTATTCCCAGAGGAAGTGAGATGAATGATGGGCATCAGAAATCAATTGGGTGAGTGTCCAGAAGTAAGTTTCTTGCCCTTTGGATAAACTTTAACAATTAAGTTCTCTCTCCTCAGATAGTGAGGTGATCTTCCCAACTATCAGGTGCTGAGAACCTAAAATACGTCAATTTGTATCTCATTAATTGCACAAGTTAC
Source organism: Ginglymostoma cirratum (assembly GCA_024137785.1). Classification (NCBI taxonomy): domain Eukaryota; kingdom Metazoa; phylum Chordata; class Chondrichthyes; order Orectolobiformes; family Ginglymostomatidae; genus Ginglymostoma; species Ginglymostoma cirratum. The sequence goes on along the minus strand of JAHRHZ010000040.1, from coordinate 13,695,634 downwards.
TGGAATTAGCTTCAATTTGCACTAGAGATATTTGATGCTTCAGATACTCAACCGCACAACACATGCTTGATTACTTGATCTTCAGCCTGTATTCAAATTCCCTCAAATTCACTCTTATCCATCTAAGATCCAATAGATAAACATTTGGTTGTTTAAACTTCCATCATCAGATAACCCACCAATTTTACGTAAGTAAAACAAAGGACTGTGGATGCTGAAGATCTGAAATAAAAACAAAAGTTGCTGGAGAAACTTAGCAGGTCTAGCAGAGGAAGCAGTATTGATGTTTCAAGTCCAGTGCCTCTACTTCAGAACTGATAGTAAATGGGAAAAGGTGATATATATGCTGAAGACTGGGAGGTCGAAGGAGGTTGGGGGCGGGGGTGTGCTGGAGGAGGGGAGGAGCAAGGAATGAGCAAATAGCTGGAGACAGAGCACAGAGAAAGAGAAAGGCAGTTAAGCAGACAAAAAGGGTTTGAATTATAGTAAATTATTTGGGTATTAGTATGCAAAACCCTCTTGAAATAACTCCACAGAGACCAGTACTCCATCAACAAGTCACCATTTATTTACACATGGAAAATCCTTGACTGGCCTCAGAGTGAACAGAACCTCTGACACTCTTGTTTATATCTGTCAACCAGGATTCCCAGATTGGACCAGATTAAAAGACCCAATATATGACGTCCACTTGGCTGACCTCGTTAAAAACACTACACATCTCTGAACAGTTTCTTACATATTTACATCCTTTTATAAATAAGGTAACCAATACTAAACACAATACTGTAGATGTGGTTGCATTGTATAACTGAAGCATGACCTGCTTACATTTATATTCAATTCTTATGCCAACAAAAGATAACATTCTGTTAGTTCTCCAAATTCCTTGTTGGACCTGCATTCTAATCTTTTGCGATTCATGTACTTGGACAACCCGGTCAATCTGCATGTAAGAGTGCTGTGTTCTTTCAACAGTTAGATAATAAACTTTGTATTTGTTCTCCTACCAGAATGGGCAATTTCACATTTTCCTATATTATGCTCTATTTGCCATATGTTTGTCTGTTCACTTAATGTAACTATATTCCTTTGTAGCTTCTTTATGTTCTCTTCACAATTTCGCAACCATACCTTCTGTGGCTTCATTCAAGTTATTTATATAAGCTGTAAACTAATCCCTCTGTTACAGCATTTGTTACATCTTACAAACCAGAAAATGATCCATTATGGCTACCCTCTATTTCCAATTAAATAGTAAATTTTCTATCTGTGGCCAATATGTAATCCATGGCATCGTGAGATTTTATTTTCTGCAATGTAGTATGGTACTGCATCAAATGTCTTGTGGAAATCCAAGTTCAGTACATACACTGGCTTAGTTCAATCAACAGCACATGTTAGTTTTGCAAAGAACTCCAATGGATTGGTAAAACATGACTTCCCTTTCACAGTACCATGCTGACTCTGCCTGATTACCTTGAATTTTTCTCAGTTCCCTGTTATAATGACTTTAATGATAGTTTCTACTATCCTATTATCCTATAGATTCCTACTTTCCACATCCCTCCCTTTTTGAAGAAAAGAATTACATTAGCCCATTTCCAATCTAAGATTTCCTAAATCTTGGGGAATTTAGAAAAAATTAAAAACAATGCATCAACTATCTCAGTAGCCACTTCTTTTAAGATTCTAGGATAAAGTCCGTCAGGACCCAGGGACTTGTCAGCCCACGTTTCCAAAAATTTGATCATACCATATCGCTGCTGATTGTAATTTTCTTGAGTTCCTTCCTGCCTTCCATTTCCTGATTTATAGCTGTTTTGGAGCTATTATTTTGTATTGTCTACTGTGAATGCTGATGGAAAATACATCTGTCATCTCCTTATGTTCCATTATTAATTTCCCAGGCTCACTTTCTATAAGAATAATGCTCACTTTAATAACTCTTTTTCCTTTTGAATTGCTATAAAGCAGAGGTTGACTCCTCTTTGAATAACTAAAACTGTAACACACAGAGAGGCTCACCTCACCTCGCAATCTGTTAAAGGAAGTGTGAAAAATGGTATAACCTGCCTCTCACCTCCCAATCTGTTATAAAGGGGAGGTTAAATGAAATTAACTCCTGACTCACTCAATAATCAACAACTAACAATTTATTTATCTAACTCTAACAGTGAACAAATGAACAGAACCAGTAATAAACAGAACAATTCCCCCTCAACTACTAGCTATTCCTAAGTAAAACAAAATTCTAATGGTATGCTGTTCCAATAAATACAAGTCCCCCTTGTATAAAATGAATTAAATAGAAAAACGTTGAAACTTAGGCTCTTGAAGCTACAGCCAGGATATGTCTTCCAGAATGTTGGGCTCCTTCTCTACCATTCTTCGGTCAGCAATGCCTTTCTCCATCAAATTCTTGTATCAGGAATATTTGCTAAGTGAGCCACTATATTTTTAGTCAGATGATGGCATTTGGAGAGCTTAGACAATTCTGTGAAAGCCAGTGACTTTATCCTTAGGGCTGCTGGTTGTTAACTCTAACAGATGACAGTTGCTCTCACACTGAATTGCAAATGCCCTCTTCTTTTATATCCTTGATGACCTATTAATTTCTCACTATAGGAATGTTCCTAGGTTGTCAAAACCATCAGATTTAAATTTAATTGGGTTTTGGTAACTAGCGCCTGGTTTAAATGAATTGGCTACATTCAAACACTTGTTGTCTTTGTAAAAATGCTGCTTTGCCTGCTAAAAAATGGCCTTTTGATACAATGTTTCAATTTCAAGAACTCTGTGTGTCTGCTGCCATCTTTTTTTAATGTTTTAAAAAAATATAATCTTTTTAAAGGGAGCACACGCTCTTACCTCCTATCATTTTACAAACATCAAATACTCCACCAAACTTCCCGACAAAATATACATTATGAAGAGTTACCACTTGCTGAGTGAAGAAATTCTGCCTCATCTCATTTGTAACTGGTTTTGCGTTTTACTCTGAGATGAGTGAACTTTCTCTGAATAATGTCTAGCATCTTTCTTAACTAATGAGAACAAAACTGCACATTGTCCTCCAGATGTAGCTCTATACAACTGTAGAAAAACATCTTACTGTCCATTCCCCTTGCAAGATTCCACAACATTCCATTTCCATTCCTTTCTCTCATTTTTATGGCATCTACCTCAGACTCTTCCATTCGTGATTTCATTGTCTCTCTAGAGAAAGGCTATCCACTAATATCCAGTACAAACCCACTGACTCCCACAGTTACTGTGACTGTACTTGCTTACACTCTGCCTCCTGTAAGAACTACACTTCATTCTCCCATTTGCTCCGTCTCCACCACATCTGTTTTGGTGATGCTACATTCCACAAGGCTGCCTCTGACATATTACTTAACTGAGCAGTGTCCAACCCAGTTCCTGTACTTGTGTCCTTGCACCTTCCCCTCTGTTTAAGAACAAGACCAGGGCTCCCCTTACCTTCACTTTACACTGCTCTCTGCATTCAAAGGATTCCCACCACCTCCAGGAGGATGCCACCACCAAAGACATCTTCCCCTCCCCTCAACTGTCAGAATTCTACAGGGGCTGTCCACTCCGTGACAGCCTGATCTACTCCTCCATCACGCCAAACACTCTCTCAACCTCAAAGCCCCATGACACCTTCTGATGTAATCACGGAAGGAGTAACATTGGCCCTTTTTACCACCTCATTGCCCAAGGTCCCAAGTCCACCTTTCAGTTGAAGCAGACATCTTTGAAGACGAGTACTCAGACTCTGAAGAAGAGTCTTTGCACTCTGTTTTTCTATCCATTGAAGCTGCCAAACCTGTTGAGTTTTTCCAACATTTTCTATTTTTGTTTTTGGTTTAACACTCTATTTACCGTCCTAATCACCGGCTGCAGCTGCATACTAATATTTTGTGATTCATGGTGCAGGGCATCCAAATCCTTCTATACCACAGAATGCTGCAGTCTTTCTCCAATTAAATAGTACTTTGGGCTGAATCTTACCAGAAATCAGCAAAGTGTCATTATTGTTGAGTTGCACAAAGGGTTTCTCTTTGCCACGCTGAGGGTTTTGTCATATTCTTGACCCAAACGTGTCCCATTACCAAGATGCTGCATCTCTATGGCCAACCTACTCACCTGATTCCAGCTGAATGCTGAGCTTGGCAAGGGCACAGAATGTATTCTGAGTGAGAAACGTCAATGTCCACCACCAAGTGTCTTGGTGGCTCTGCTGGTGACTGAGCTGGTCTTGTCTGATAAACTAGGTCTGCAACAGATGCTGAAGCAAACGACAAAAGGCGTGAAACACATTTGACATTGTCCTCACCAACCGGCCTTCTGCCAATGCATCTGTCTGTGACAGTATCAGTAAGAGTGACCACTGCACAGTCCTTGTGGAGACAAAGTCCCACCTCTATATTGACAATACCCTCCACCGTATAATGAGGCTGTGATAAGTGGGACAGACTTTGAAAAGATCAAGACTGGGTATCCATGGCCATTGGCTGCAACCAATTGTACTCCAACTCGATCTGCAACATCATGGTCTGTCATGTACTCAACTCTACTCTTTTAAACAGAAAGTAAAGCTCCCTGTACACCACCCCATCAAGCAATCCTGGGACAGGGACAATTAGGTTGAGTGTAAAATTCTCTCTATTCTTTTAAACTAAAGGTAACAAAATGAGGTTAAACAGACCTTGTTGATGCATTGTAACAAAACACACATTAACAGCTAATGGAAGCAGAAACTTACTAAATTAAGTGTATGTTGTCTGGGAAGACGGTGCATTCCAGCCACTGCAGGGCTCACCTGTCTCTGAAGGCCGCTCTCATGCTGATGTGCACTGTATGCTCCTTGTCGATGGAAGCCCAAGCACAACTATAACCATTAGAACGGGATGGGGCAGTTAAGTATAGCGACCCCTCAAAGGTCTGCTTCTTTGACCTGTCAATGACTGGTTTGGCTGGGCCCAGAAGCAGACCCATGACAAAGCCCTCTTATCTGTACACATTCCCACCCCCGCAGAGTGTCTGTAGATCACAGGCGCGGACTGAACTGCAACCAAAATTTGAGGAGCAGCCCAGTCAAAAAACTAAAAAGGGGCTGCAAATGAAAACTCTGCACATAAATATGTTGTACAGTTTCGTCCAACTATGGTACCCAATGTAATTATTAAACATATGACTGCATGGGACATCTGTGTGCAGTACTGTTCACCCCAGATCCCCAGTGGAAAAGAGATCCCTAAAGGATATGAGGAGGATGTCCCTGAGGCAGTTCACACTGTGGACTGTTGTATCCCATCCGTTGCAAGGGGCGAGTGTTGACTTCTAGTTGGAGAAGGGTCAATTAGTCCAGAAGCTCACTGCATACCTGAGCTGCCTCAATTGCATGGAATCATAGAATTCATGATTTCAAATGAAGCATCGGGGCCGAGGACAAGAGGAGGTCAGAGGTTAGAATCTTACAGCAATAACTCAGCCCCTGATTCCCTGAAGGACACCGTCTACAAGGCACAAGACAAGTGTCTAAGGGAGTAATCTCCACTTCCCTGGACTAGCGCAGGGAACACTACATCCAGGACAAAACAGCCCACATAATCAGCACCACATCTACATCTACATCCATAAAAAATTAATTCCCTCCACCACCATTCTCACTAGCTGCAGTGTTTAAGGTGCTCTGCAGAAATTTTCCAAAGCTCCTTAGCACCTTCCAAACCCACAACCACTATCATCTGGAAGGACAAGGGCAGCAGATACATGAGAAGACATCGCCTGCAAGCTCCCCTCCAAGCCACTCACCATCCTAACTTAGAAATGTATAGCCATCCCTCCTGTGCAGGTGTAACACTGGAGTAGCATGTTATAGCATAGTAACATGTCCATCTCCTTAACTAATCATGGCTGACAGGCATGACAAGCTGTTTGGCTTTATGTTTCATGCTAAACAGCAAATAAATCCAATGCACACAAACAGCAAAGCAAGCCATACACAATGTGTGCCTTTAAGCTCTGGCAGTGGTATCAAAGTGTATAAAAGACAAAGATGGCAAGGTATCAATGCTTTGATTCTTCAGGTCAGCACAGTGAGTGCTTCATGAGCGAAAATGTAACTTTTTGGTCTTGAGTAAGGGTCTTACTCAACATCTTACCTGATTTTTCTAATGTTCTCAGCATAGCCTGCGCCGTTCACTTTATGCTCCATCTGCCAAATTTTTACCAATTAACTTAATTTATCTGCAGTGTTCTTATGTCTTCTTCACAATTTATTCCTTACCCAATCTACAAATTTAATAACCATACATTCTTTCCCTTTATCCAAGTCATTTACATTGATTGTAAATAAATGAGGTTTCAACACAGATCCCTGTGGCATTCTACTTGTTACACCCTGCTAGCCTGAAAATGACCAATTTTGTTTTTTGGTTGGCCAAGCAATCCTATATTGATGATAATATGGAAAACCTACACCACTAGGAGCAGGAATTGGCAATTCAGCTCCTCAAGCCTGCTCTACCATTCAATACCTCATCATGGCCAATCTCATCTCTGTCTCAACTTTCTGCTTGCTCCCTTTAATCAATTACCAACTAAAAATGTCAGTCTCCTTCTTAAATTTACCCAATGCCCTGGCATCCACTGTACTCTGGGATAGTGAATTCCACAGATTCATGACCATTGAGAGAAGTAATTTCTCCTCATTTCTTTTTGTCCTTCTCTTATCCTAAAACTATTTCAACTCATTCTAGAACATGATTTCTCTTTCACAAAACCATACCAACTCTACCTGACTATATTGAGACCTTCTAAGTACACTGCTATAATGCCCTTGATAGTAATAATAGCATGCTACTTAAAATTCCACCTTGAGTATGAATGCTCCCAGCATTTACTCGGCTGCATTTTCCTACAAGCACTGAACTGGATCTGACACCTACTCCACATCCATCTACATGACGACACATTCCAACATCCTGATTCATTTTTCTTTAGAATCTTCCTTATCACAATATTGGTTCTATTGTCTCAGGTCCATACCTCTTCGCATTATTTTACCATTATTCTGTTTGAGAACCGACCTTTAGTGGTTGCAAATGAATTCCATCGTACACGAAATAGCCTAAAACATTTTAAGTTTTTAACCGTTTTCAAAGAGAAGCTTTAGGTCAGGAAAGCATAAAAGGAGCATCAAATGGTAAACCAGACATAACTCCAGAGTCATGAGTTGGTAATATTTTGTTAATGTTGTGTAACTGAGCAGTTATCACACATTCAGCTTCAGTAACATAACAGGATGTATAAACAATGAAAATATCATTTGAAATTAATTAACTGTATTTGCTGCTCACAATGCAGTCTCCTTTACACAGGCGAGACCAGACACAGGCTGGCTGATTGTTTTACAAACTTTTCCACTTTGTCCATGGGAATGACCCTAACATCCTAGTTCCTTGTCATTTCAATAAACAATCTTGCTGTCATGCTAACATTTCTATCCTAGGCCTGCTGCAATGGTCCAATGAAGCACAGACAAGCTTGAACAGCAGCACCTTATTTTCCAATTGGGTATTTTATAGCCTCGATGTCTCAATATTGAATTCAATAACTTCAAAAACTGACTAATTATGTCTGTTCTCCACTTTTCTTATATTCTCTCCCATTCCCCTACTTAGCCCTGAATTGTATCGCTTTTGTATTTGCACTTAGTAGTCTCTCCCTTTTACATCTTAATTTACACCCTTTTAACATCTTTTTTTTCCAGCTCCACTATTAACAACCTCTTTGTCTTTTGCATTGGGCTTCTGAACCTTCTGCCCTTTACTGTTGTAGAACAGAAAGACCTAGGGATTCAGGTACATCGTTTTTTGAAAGTGACATGATAGGTAGACAGGAGGGTTAAGAAGGCATTTAACATGCTTGCCTTCATTGTTCAGTTCAGTAAGTATAGGAATCGGGATATGATGTTGAGGTTGTACAGGACATTGTTGAGGCCACTTTTGGAGGACTGTGTACAGAATTGGTTGCCCTGCTTTAACATGGATATTATTGAATTGGAAAGAGTTCAGAAAAGATTAACTAGGATGTTTCCAGGACTGGAGGTTTAAGTTATAAGAATAGGCTGGATAGGCTGGGATATTTTTAACTGGAGTGTTGGAGATTGTGGGGTAACCTTGTAGAGGTTTATAAAATCATGAGGGGCACAGATTAGGTGAATATCAAAGTTCTTTTCCCTAGGGTGAGTGAGTTCAAAACTAGGGGGCATATTTTTAAGGTGAGAGGAGAAATATTTTAAAGGACCTGAGGGGTAACGTTTTCACACAGAGGGTGGTTCATGTGTGGAATGAACTGCCAGAGGAAGTGATAGATGCAGGTACAGCTATAGCGTGTAAAAGACATTTGGACAGGTACATGAATAAGAAAGGTTTAGGGGGACATGGGCCAAATACAGGCAGGTGGGACTAGTTTAGATTGGGAAACTTGGTCATCATGGATGAGTTGGACCGAAGGGTCTGTTTCTGTGCTGTATGACTCTATGACTCTGCCTCTGTTGAAAGTATAAATAAGAACCTGTTTTCCAACACCTTGTAATTCTGAAGAAGAGTCATACCAGACTCGAAATGATCGAATAGTTTCTCTTTTCACAATACTGCCAGACTTGCTGAGCTTTTCCAGCATTGTCTGTGTTTGGTGTGGATTTCCAACATCCACAGTATTTTGCATTCATTGCCTAAAAAATTCTACCTGTTCCTTATTGTTTTGAATATGAAGAAGATTGCTTCTGTAATATTATGATCCAGACTGAAAACTATACCCACCAGAAAGATTGGAGAATTAGATCTCCTATGTAGTAGTTCTCTCCCTGGTCATCTTCACTGTCATCTTCAAATGTGCCTTCCTAATTGGGAGTGAGCAATGGTAGGCCAATCCTTGTGTTCCAAACTGGGTCAAATGCTGGCAAATGGCACTAGATTTAGTTAGAATATCGGGTCAGTATGGACGAATTGGACCAAAGGGTCTGTTTTTGTGCACTATATCTCTATCACTCTATGACTTAAGGTAGTGACCCATTAACCCATGCCTGACATCTTTATTTAGGATTCGAAAAAAGCAGACCAATTCTTTAAAAGACAACACAGTGCACAATATGTAGTTGTCTATATGAATTCAATAACATCCTGATTAACCATACTGGAAGATTAAATATTTCATTGAAATAAAAATGAAAATGCTCAAAATTAGCAACCAAACAAGGTACTGAACAAATGAAATTAATCGTAGGCAGGTAGTATTTTTGGTTGAAGTTTATTTGGCCCAAGACAGTAGGCTTTAAACAAAAACCATGTAAAAGTTTGCTTGAACTTACACCGAGAATTGACGTCAACTATCTTCAATTCAAAAACAATACCAGAGCAGTTTGGACCACAGATGGTAAGCTGAGTATTTTATGAAGGTTTGAAGATACTTTCAATGGTATTTAATGAGCATGATAAAATGTGCATTTTGGCTGGCTACAACCAAATAACCAAAATATTTGGAACACGCTTTATTTTACAGGTAGGTTTGCGCGTGAGGTGGCCAGTAAACTATCCAGGGGAGACTTTCCTGCTGCTTATGCACCTGGCCCTGACCTGTCTCCACTTTTACTTGGACTAGGTGAGGCCTTATGAGATTCACCCACCCTTACCTTGGTTGAGGCCTTATTTAACAGCTGCTTCCCTCCTGGCTACAATTCGAAGGCCAGCAGGAGGAAGTCAAGGATGGGAGGGAGGGGAGTGGAGAGTGGTTTGGCCGACTACCCTTTGTGGCTTTCGGGTAGCTTCGTCATGAGCCATCTTTCTCATTCCTGCCACCACCACCCCCACTCCCCCGCCTCCCTACTCTACTCCCCACCTCCCCTCCCACTCCAGGTAACCCTCTGGCTCTTCCAACACAACCAGTTTCCTAGCAATCCCCAGAGTTACCTTGAAAAATTGAAACAGCAAAACACCTATTGATTTGTACAGTTGGCAAGAAAAACTCCTTGTTATTTGACAAGACTATTTGATGTGATTTCAAAAGAAACTTCAAGCATCTTAAGCAATGACACAGACAGTAATTAGAATATTTTGCATGTCAAAAGGCCACCCATCCACTTCTATTAGCTAAAATATGCTACTTGCTTTTAAAATCTTAGATATAATTATAAGCCATGGATGTAAACCCTTATTGTTTGTTACATACATGAATGATATGGATGAAAGTCTAAGGGGAATAGAACATAGAACATAGAACATTACAGCGCAGTACAGGTCCTTCGGCCCTCGATGTTTTGCCGACCTGTGAAACCGATCTGAAGCCCATCTAACCTACACGATTCCATTATCATCCATATGTTTATCCAATGACCATTTAAATGCCCTTAAAGTTGGCGAGTCTACTACTGTTGCAGGCAGGGCATTCCACGCCCTTACTACTCTCTGAGTAAAGAACCTACCTCTGACATCTGTCCTATATCTATCACCCCTCAATTTAAAGCTATGTCCTCTCGTGCTAGACGTCACCATCCGAGGAAAAAGGCTCTCACTGTCCACCCTATCTAATCCTCTGATCATCTTGTATGTCTCTATTAAGTCACCTCTTAACCTTCTTCCCTCTAACGAAAACAGCCTTAAGTCCCTCAGCCTTTCCTCATAAGACCTTCCCTCCATACCAGGCAACATCCTGGTAAACCTCCTCGGCACCCTTTCCAATGCTTTCACCTCCTTCCTATAATGCGGCGACCAGAACTGTACACAATACTCCAAGTGCGGCCGCACCAGAGTTTTGTACAGCTGCAACATGACCTCATGGCTCCAAAATTCAATCCCTCTACCAATAAAACCTAACACGCCGTACGCCTTCCTAACAACCCTATCAACCAGGGTGGCAACTTTCAGGGATCTATGCACAAGGACACCGAGACCTCTCTGCTCATCCACACTACGAAGAATCTTACCATTAGCCCTGTACTCTGTATTCCTGTTACTCCTTCCAAAGTGAATCACCTCACACTTTTCCGCATTAAACTCCATTTGCCACCTCTCAGCCCAGCTCTGCAGCTTATCTATGTCCCTCTGTAGCCTGCAACATCCTTCCACATTATCCACAACTCCACCGACTTTAGTGTCATCCGCAAATTTACTAACCCATCCTTCTACACCCTCATCCAGATCATTTATAAAAAGACAAACAGCAGTGGCCCCAAAACAGAACCCTGCGGTACACCACTAGTAACTGAACTCCAGGATGAACATTTCCCATCAACCACCATCCTCTGTCTTCTTCCAGCTAGCCAATTTCTGATCCCAAACTGCTAAATCACCCTCAATCCCATGCCTCCGTATTTTCTGCAGTAGCCTACCGTGGGGAACCTTATCAAACGCTTTAGTGAAATCCATATACACCGCATCAACCGCTTTACCCTCATCCACCAGTTTGGTCACCTTCTCAAAGAACTCAATAAGGTTTGTGAGGCATGACCTACCCTTCACAAAACCGTGTTGACTATCCCTAATCAAATTATTCCTTTCTAGATGATTATAAATCCTATCTCTTATAATCCTTTCCAACACTTTACTCACAACCGAAGTAAGGCTCACTGGTCTATTATTACCAGGGTTGACTTATTCCCCTTCTTGAACAAGGGGACAACATTTGCTATCCTCCAGTCTTCTGGCACTATTCCTGTAGGCAATGACAACATGAAGATCAAAGCCAAAGGCTCTGCAATCTCTTCCCTAGCTTCCCAGAGAATCCTAGGATAAATCCCATCCGGCCCAGGGGACTTATCTATTTTCATACTTTCCAGAATTGGTAACACACCCTCCTTATGAACCTCAATCCCGTCTAGTTTAATAGCCTGTATCTCAGTATTCTCCTCGACAACATTGTCTTTTTCATGTGTGAATACTGATGAAAAATACTCATTTAGCGCCTCTCCTATCTCTTCGGACTCCATGCACAACCTCCCACTACTGTCCTTGACTGGCCCTAATCTTACTCTAGTCATTCTTTTATTCCTGACATACCTATAGAAAGCTTTTGGGTTTTGCATTGCTAGCAGGCTGGGATAGAAAAGCAGTGTATCATTCCAACAAAGGAAGGTGTGCAGTTAAGAAAAAAAACTTTGAGAGCATCTGGTCTGAACTCAAAAACTTTGCTTAACAGAATTGAAACTCCCATTATTTTTACAGCTGCTGCTCTGATCAAATACCACTGATGATATTCAGCTTTCGAGTTTCAGCTTCTCTGAAAATTAACCATTTACACAATCAATGCACAACCACAGGAATTGATACTAAGATTTTTACAATCTATGTCAGGTGTGCAGAAGCACTGAAAACAATAGCTAAGTCAAGGAATGAAAATAACCTTTGCTCATTCTTATTACACATCAATCTCTTAGGTCAGGTCAGCATGATAAAACTCTTATGTTTGTGCTTGCCTGGGGGCAGGGAAGAGTTTCTGCTGAGATCAAAGAAAAATCTTTGACCTTTGAATTTAATTGTTCCAGTTTAAATGCTGATGGTGACATTCTGCCTCATTTCCCAACCATACTTTTCAGAGTATTTCATTCTATCTACCTTGTTCAAGGTTTAGTATCTGACCTCCCTGGTAGGTTGGAAAAGTTTGATCAGCTAAACTGCAACATTGACAATAAGAAACAACAAAATACAAACGACTGTGCATTGTACAAGCCAAATTGATGGGATGAAAGGACACTATTTACTTTTAAGGACTTAGCAATCAGAAAAAGTATCAATAAGTTTTTGTGTTTTATGCATAGGACACCTATCACAATAAAAAAAATCCAATAAGAGCCAATATATTATAGATGATAGGTGGAAGAACACATTAGAGAAACCAAAATCTCTGATTTCTGCACTTTCTCAGAGCATTGTGCAACACCTGCACAAGCTTCTGCAAATCTCTGTGACTCCACCAGTTTCAATTGTCTACCCTGAAAGATCTTTCTTAGCACATCTCAGTTAAGTAAAAAGATAAAAGGTACTGCAGATGCTGGAGAGTCTAGGCCCGAAACGTCAAGTTTTCCTGCTCCTATGATGGTGCTTGACCTGCTGTGTTCATCGAGCCCCACGCCTTGTTATCTCAGTTAAATAAAGACTTCACTTCCCCAAATGTTAGGGTGGCGTGTTGCTGGGAAGGAACTTGTGGGCTATGGTGCTCCCATATGTCTGCTGCCTTTATCAATCCAGGTAATAAAGGTTGTAGGTTTGGACTGTCTAAGGAGCCTTGATGATTTGTTGTGATGGAGCTTGTGGAAGGTACACATCGATACAACAGCTGAAGCAGGTTGGGCCTAAGATGTTAGCCAGACAACTGTTACAATGATGTCCCAGTGCTGAAATAATTGAGATGACTGTGTGGCTGGATGAGATTATAATGTCAGGGAGAAGCAAGACCATGGAGTAATTTAGAACCTCAGGTTTAAAAGTCAAAGTTGAGGCATTGCCGGAGCAGAAAACAATTTAAAACTAAATTGTCAATTTTTGGAGCGGACAAAGAACAGATTTTATGGTATCACCTGGTGCTTTAGCCAAAGGACCTGAAAATGTTACTTGCTTTTTATTATTGTGAGGCCAGAGGTAAAACAATGGCCCTCAGACTCCATAAATAGAGCTGCACCATTGTTTTGCTGGTTCTGCTTCTCCACACATGGGCCATCACCCCCATCTCATGAATGTGCTCTCTCTTCTCCCAGAGATTAGCCTGGCTGCCTGATATTGCTACTTAAACTGAGTATTCTGGACTTTAACAATGTCAGGCTATAGAATTCATGGCTCGAATTCTTGAATCTACAAAAATCACACTGCTGAACTTGGTGTCCAAATCTTTTGCACTCACAGGAATGAAGGTGGGTTATAATTTGCATAACTGTGGTTTGCAGGGGCAAATGCACATGTTAAAGTGCAGCTGCCTTCAGTTAGATATGACTTTCATTCACAGGATATACAAACATAATGTGTATATTTTATATCTTGTAGAACGTCTAAACATACAGGAATTCTTTGGAAAGGCAGAGTAAATTTTTGGATAGGTAAGGTTCTCTTTGGCTATGGTTTCAGGATCGCATTTGAAAAGGTAAGGTGCCCTTTTGTTAAATGTAGGCACATGTGTAAAAACTGAATACATTCTTCGGAAGTTACAATTTCATTGGAAATGTCAAAGGGAGCTGTCGACTAGTCAAAACATTTACCATCTCCGTCCTTTAAATATGCTTTTAAAACTATCTGCAGCTTTAAAACAAATCATTGCTTCCTATTACACTCTTTTGACATGTTCCTGAGGGCTTTCATTATAAGATTTCTGCTGTGTGACTGACCTCACAACCTGCCATTATAACAGAAGGATTGCCTGCCATTTCAGTTTGATTGATGGCTACAAGAGATTATAATATATTTGAAATGTTATCATGAACACATGCGCTTACTTTCATAAAAATTTAAAGGAAGTCAAATACAGCAAATTGCTTTATTTATCAATAAGAATTCATCAAAAGACACGTAGAAGTTCATTTAAACTCAACATGGGTCCTGAGATACGTTCCTGCTGGATAATGTGTGAGTTTACATGGAGGGTCCAAGGGCAACATCCCAGCAATCTTGCCGCACCTCCACCCCTCCAATTCTCACTTCGACCTCTAACAGTCTCCAGGTGATGCTGCCTAACAATCTGGAGTTTACCGGGACCAGTGAGCCAGCTCTGAAATAGAGATAAAAGGTACTGCAGACGCTGGAGAATCCGAGATCCTGCTCTTATGATGCTGCTTGGCCTGCTGTGATCATCCAGCCCCAGGCCTTGTTAGCCAGCTCTGAAGTTGTGATTAGGGCCTGAAATTCACTCAAAATAAACAAATGAGGACAGTGGGTCAATTTCCTAACTTCTGTCAATGGCTTCTATAGGTATTTGTAGGAGGTAGTGCATGCTGCACCCAGATGGCACACCATTTGCAAGCTCTTTATATTAGGGTATTGAATCCATTGATATGAATGTTACACCATATAATGTTTTTATGTATTGTTATAAACAGGGTTCCATCGTCATTGATTCCAATGCCCATCTCCCATTATTTTAAGTTTCTACAAAACACCTATAATGAACATTTTCAGCCTCCAATTTAATTCTGCATTTTTCATCCAATACTTGATTACCAGATTTTCTGTTCACATCTCTCTAAATTTCATCATTATACCTATTTGTTACTGTCAATTTACTTCAACTTCAAGCAGCTTATTTGGTCTGTATGTGGGATTTGTTCCATATAGATCTTTTCAGGTTGTGCGCGCTCGTCAATCACTCTCGTTTCAGAAGCATACGGACTTCAGATTAACGAAGAGCTAAGTTGGCACTATGACTGAGTGAAGCCCTTCTCACCAGTACTGCTGCCAATAGCAGTCACTCAATAGAGGGAAACTATTTAACAAGTGAGAAGGAAAAGTTCCTTGAATGGTTTTTGAGATTCTTTTGTTGGAGTACAAATTATTTTCTTCCTTCAAATTTTCCATTGATGTTGGATTTACTTTGAAGTTTATGAGTTAGACGATGGAAGAAATGTTAAATTTGATGAGAGAAACAGCTGAACCAGAAGGCAAGCTGACTGTGCAGCAGCTCTTTCCAAGAGTTCTGTAGAACAGGAAGGGGCCCCTGAAATTCCTTGGGCTGTGACTCCACCTGTGGTGCCAAGACTGGTCACATTGGTGTTGGCTTCCATTGATCCCATTGGACAATGCAGAGATGGTGTGAGATGGTGCGCTCCCTTTTGCCTTCCCTTACAGGTTGAAAAAACCTAACTAGAGTCATAGAATGTGTGGAAGCAGGCCATTAGGCCCATCAAGTCCACACCAGCCCTCTGAAGAGCATCCCAGCATGATCCACCCCATCCCTGTAACCTCTTATTCCCCATGGCTAATCCACCTACCCTACACATCCCTAGACATTATGGGCAATTTAGCATTGCAGACATGGGGAGAATGTGCAAACTCCACACAGTGACCGAAGCATAGAATCAAACCCAGGGCCCTGGCGCTGGGAGGCAGCAATGCTAACCACTGAACCACCGTGCTGCCCTAACTAGGCACTTTTGTCCACTGCTGTGAAATATATCGCATCTAAATACCAAATACATTTTAAAATCTTACTCTTTTTCAGAGGTCCTAGCCTTAGTCTCGGTATGGGCCCCCAGATTCACCACACTTACTTCTTAATCTGCTGGCCAACAAGAGACTGTTAGACTTCACTCTACTCAGTGTTGATGGTATTGTTTGGGGTACATCAAGCTGCATCTCCAAACTAAGCCAGTGGAAGCTCTGTGGGTGAAATTGGATATGGATAGTGCTGCAAAAAGAATGGAATTGCTTTTGCTGCTTGTGAAATGATGTGTTCAGTTTTGTTGTTGAAGTCAATTGAGTGAAGTATCATGCAGTGGGTGAAACTGACAACTGATGGGACACCACTTCTTTTGAATCACTGCCACTGTGTAGCTCCTCCCATTCCCGATGTTAGTTGGGGAGCTGGAGTGCCCAGAAATGAGACAAGCCCTTCTGCCATGATCGTACCAGGGTTATGGTAGGATGGACCAAAAGGGGCAAGGAGATTGTGGCCCAGGACTTGTAAAGCATCTCACGATTATCAGTATGAGCACCACCTAATAGTAAACCATTACATCCAACAGAAAAATATTCCAAATATCATGCTTCTTTTTTGTGTTATCATAGTTAGTTCTCTGCTGTGGGCAATGTGAATAGCACAGCACATGGGCTACTCGAGAGTATAATGGAGACAGATTCCGCTGTAGCATGTGAAGGGAATTGGGCTGTTATCTGAAAAGGAGGAATGAGCAGGTTATGGGAAGAAGTTGGAAATGTGGTACTAAGAAAATTGCTCATTCAGGGAGCCAGTGCGAACATGGTGGGCTGAATGGCCTCCTTTCACACTGTAACGATTCTACGATCCTACTCTAAGCCTTAAAGAGCAGAAAACATGTGATAGGAACTTCGGCAGGCACCATAGATGGATTACAGAGCCACAACTAGTTTTTAACACATTATTGAGTTCTTCTGGATACAGACCAGAATGCCAAGGCATTAATTATTACCTATTCCTGTCGCCACTGAAGGCATTAACAGTTAACTATAGAGAGAGAGAGAGAGAGAGAGGCTGGAGTCACATGGAAGCCAGAGAAGCTTAAAAGTGTCAGGTTATCTTCCCCAAAGAATCTGAATGAACCAGTTTGTTTGGACAAATTGACAGCTTTAATTACGTTTTATCTCAGATTCTCCAGCATCGGCAGTTCCTACTATCTCTGTAACAGCTTTAATTATATGTTTGTTTCCTCTCTGGTACTGGTCTATGAATGACCAGGTATATTTAGCTTAGGTTTGCAACCTTCCTCTTATGTTTTGAACTCTTGACTTGTGGATTGCAAATTCGGTCTCATTTCTTGAGCGACACTGTCGGTAGTAAGGGAATTGAACTGTGGAATTGAATCCCATTGAAAACTGGGGTAAAGAGATTTTTTTTCTCAGATGATTGCATGTCTTTGACTGTCCGTGGGGAAAGAGAGTTCCAAAGTAGGGGTTTTAAGTGTGGAGTAGATAGATTCTTCACTATCAAGGCAGGCAAACTCTGTCAGAGATCAACAGGAATATGCAGTGATCGAGTCAGCCATGATCTTATTTAATGGCAGAGAGGCCAAATGAGCTAATCCTGTTCCCAATTTGTGTGCTTGTAACAATCAAAGTTAATAGCTTCACACTTGCCATGTTTAGCTGGAGGAATTTAATACTTATTTAATTCTGAACATCAGAAAAACAATTTGCATGGAGATAGTTAGTTCAGTCAACATGAGAGGAGAAGCAGTAGCTTGGGTTTTGCAGAGAGATGGATAGGTAAGAGTGGAATCACAGTCCCACCACTCCCAACAATAAAAACACTAGGAGGAACAGGACATTCATTGCCTCATTTGGTATGTGTGCTACTGGTTGCCATAAATATTCAAGAGACAGATGAAGGTTACTGCCTGAGCCTACAAATCCCACTGGCAGTGTTGGTAGGCAGCTGTTTTAAGCCAATAGTGGTAGAATAGTGAGTAATGCTGAAATGCCTCCTTCAAAACGCACTTCTGAACAAAGCTTGTACAAATGGGACATTAAGTTTGCAAGTTTTCAATTTAGTGTGCGTGTGCTTTAAGGGCATATGAGTGAGAAGGAGGGAAGACATGGAATTGGATGGTTCCAGCCTATATATTTACATAGTGCCACCAATGTAATTAAATATCCCAGACACAAAAGGTACTGCAGATGCTGGAGAATCCGAGACAACAAGCCTGGGGCTGGATGAACACAGCAGGTCAAGCAGCATCATAGGAGCAGGAAAACTTGACGTTTCGGGCCTAAACCCTTCATCAGAAACTGATGATTTTTCATCATTTCTGATGAAGGG
>JAHRHZ010000040.1:13659053-13672130 GCA_024137785.1 Ginglymostoma cirratum | reverse complement strand
ATGAAGGGTCTAGGCCCAAAACGTCAAGCTTTCCTGCTCCTGTGATGCTGCTTGGCCTGCTGTGTTCATCCAGCTCCACACAAAGTTAAAGATAAGCCAGGATTGTATTGGGAACAAAAACAAAGTTACTGGAAAAGCTCAGCAGATCTGGCAGCATCTGTGAAGGAAAAAACAGAGTTAACATTTTGGGTCTGGTGACCCTTCCTCAGAGTTGCGTCTAGAGACAACAAAGGCATTAAATAGGCAAAGTGCAGAGCAAACCTGGAGAGCCACCTTTCTTTGTTACCCCAAAGCTTTTAAAGTAGGAAATACAGCACATTTTTCTCCTGGAGATTAAAGAATCGTCTTTTCTGAGTCCTTCAGCTTGTGTTTGTTTTTAATGTATTATGTGCCATCCTGATGTGTGAAGTGGTCTAATTTGTGTCAGTTATGCTCAGTTGGTACCACTTTCACTTCTGACTCACAAGGTTTTTGGTTAAAGCTTCACTGCAGCTCGTGAACAGAACCGTCAAGGCTGACATTGCAGGGCCATTCTGAAGAAGTGCAGCACTGTTGGAGTTAGCATCTTTCAGATGAAGTATTAAATCAAGGCTGAACCAGATATCTAAGGCGGACATAAAAAGATGGAGATTTTTCTGAGAAAAGTTTTTATTTTACTGCTGTCCTGGGTTAACTGTATATTAATTGTGTTTACTTGTATGCAGGTGGCGGGAATTAACTGAACATTTATTTGAACCCCTATATAGAGACAAAGAACAAAACTGCCTTTGTTTCATTAGTAGGCGTGTGCTTGGAATGTGTAAATCTGTAAGTAAGTACAACAGTATGCAAAGATTGCTTTCGACCAACCAAGTAATGTTCTGGAACAGGACATTTGCCTAATATTTACTCTCAATCAACACAGTAAGTTCAGAGGAGGGGCTACCGGACCCGAAACATTAACTCTGATGTCTGTTCACAGGTGCTGCCAGATCTGCTGAGCTTTTCCAGCAACTTCTGCTTTTGTTTCTGATTTACAGCTCTTTTGGCTTTTATTTAAAATAAGTTACCAGATCATCATCACCTTTCTGAGAGTGGGAATGGCTGTATGTAAATTGACAGTAATGTTTCTGACATTACAGGATGCAATATGGTCACCTATTCCCAGGACTGGTATCAGAGGTTGCCCCTGACTTACTGTGCTAAGACACCCTGACTGGCCATGCCAGCACATGGTGCACAGTTGAGATTGGCAGAGTACACTAGTATACAGAAAGATGTTGTCTCCTTAGGCAAACATCAGTTGTGCCTGGAAGGCTATCAACTTGGTGAAAGATGCTCTTTGGTCTGCCCAAAACTTGTTGATCTTCCAGAACAAGTAGTTGACCTTGATAGATGTTGCAGACTGCCACATTCCAGTCTCCAGGGTTATGAGCTGAGGGACGCGTTAAAGCTTGAGGCAGCTGCCACCAAGGTGCAGTGGGGTAAGACCACTGCCTGAGGTCGTCCTTCTGAAGTTAAATAGGGGTCCGCTCAATTATGTAAGTACAGCATGGTTCAAGTAGGAGATGCCTTTGTCAATAAATGTGGAGCTGGAAAAGCACAGCAGGTCAGACAACATCCAAGGAGCAGGGAAATCAGTGTTTCAGGTCTAAACCCTTTAGTCAGGACTGGGGGTGAGGGGCAGAGCACAGAAATAAATGGAGGCAGGGGTGTGGGGCTAGAGGGAGGGTAAATGGGATGGCAATAGGTGGATGCAGGTAGGGGGTTATTGTGGTTTGTCAGTGGGAAGGCTGGAGTGGATAGGTGAGTCAGAGGATGGGCAGGTTGGGTAAGGAGAGATTTTGAATATGGGACATTTTTCAGCAAGGACCATTCACTCCATGTCTCCCTCAGCAGCTCCACACTCTCCACCAACCTCTCCATCACACTCTCCGCAGGAGGTGCTACACCTGCCCTACACCTGCCCCTACACCTCCCCTCTCACCTCTATCAAAGGCCCCAAACACTCCTTCCAAATCTGGCAGAGATTTACCTGCACTTCATCTAACCTCAGCTACTGTATCCGTTGCTCGTGATGTGGCCTCCTTTATAGTAAGGAGACCAAACACAGACTCAGGGACTGGTTCGTGGAGCACCTGCACTCATCAAAACAACCCGACCTTCTGGTTTCCACCTGCTTTAACTCCCCCTACCACTCCTGTGGAGACATGTCCATCCTTGGCCTCCTCCAATGTCGGAGTGAGGCCCAAGCATAAACTGGAGGGAGAGCACCTCATATTTGACCTTGGGAGCTTACAGCCCAATGGCCTGAATATTAACTTCACCAGCTTCAAAATCTCTGCACCCCCAACCTGTCCATCTTCCGACTCACCTATCCGCTCCACCCTTCCCACTGACCAACCACAATAATCCCCTCCCTGCATCCACCCACCTCCCTCCCACCTAACCTCCCCCCAGCCCCAAGCACCTCCCTCTATGTATGCCTGTGCCCCCCCACCCCCAGCCCTGATGAAGGGTTTCAGCCCAAAATGTTAATTTCCCTGATCCTCAAATGTTGTCTAACCTGTTTTTCCAGCTCCACGTTGATCCCAGCTTCAGGTATCTGCAGTCTTACTGTCTCCAAGAGATGCCTTTCGCTTATTTGGATAGAGTCGAACTGCAATGTTTGTTTGTTTCCTTGATACACTACTGTATAGAAACGAAATGCATTTGTGACTGCGTATAAAGTGATTTTGTGAATACAGTATATTTTGAAATTTTAAAAAAAGGTTTATCTCCTTGAATAAGTACTGCTAACCAGCAAGATAAGACTCTGCTAGATTTAATGGCATGGCAATGCAAAGCTGGGATGTAGTGGGTAAATAAGTGAGCAGAGGCACAGGCTGGTTCAATCTGTGAGCTGGATGCTTGCTCCTGTGTAAAGCTGCACCCTTTCAATGCTGATTGCCGGTGCTCCTTACAGTGCAGGTCTGTGCTTTCTAAGTGGCCTGCAAGTGGACACGAGATGTGCCACGATGATCGTGATGGTTTAGCAAACGTTGAATAATAAAATCCATTGATCAGAAGTGGGTGCCGGTGGTGGATATGGATCATGACCTGGGGTGCTGTTCAGTGTTGAGCAACGTGGAGGCCGGCCAGGGCCAACGGTGAGCTGATGTTGCCAGGTTCCTGCTCCAATTTCCACATGGAGAATTCTAGACATCTAGCTTTTTTGGCATGCTTATTAAGATGGGAAGCTGAATATTAAAGAGGGGAGTTGTAACCTTAACAGGACATTTAACAAGCTATAATCCCACTTGAAGCTTAGCGAGAAACTTGTCACTTTGGAAATGCAGAGGAGGTGAAGTAGCTCGCTTCCAGCATCGAGATTGACTCCATTGAACATCTCACATGATTCTGCCACAAATCCCACCGTAGCCCACATGGCTCAGGATAAAACACTGCCTAACTTTCCAAGAGTTACCATGCCTACATGAAGAACTGTGGCTTGTTTAGCAGTAATGCATGACATTGTAATGTAGACAGTGGACTCCTTGAAATGACCATTAGACTTTTCAGACTGCTTGGCACCCCCACCCCTCCCACCACCCCAACCACCCCACCAGTTGCCACCACCTTCCTGACTAATGGTTAAAGCTGCCTTTGTTTAGTAGTAGTGCTTCTGCCTTTAAGAGTGGATTGAAGTCTCACTCTTGAGCAGAAAATGTAAACTGACATTCCAGAGTAACACCGACCACCTGTTGCGCTGCAGGAGCTGTAATGTTTCAACTGAGTCTTTAAATCAGGTTTTGTCTGACCTCTCAGGTGGGGATTCTTCTCGGCATCCTGATCAATATTTATGCCTTAAACGGCATCATTAAACTTGATGTTTACTGCACTGCTGTTTGCAGAATCTTGCAGAGTACAAATTATTTGCCACATTTCTGTCAACAATTCTTACATCTTTGAAATACTTAACTGGTTATTAAGAGCTATGGGGTGTCTTTAAATTGTGAAAGGTGCAATTGAAATTCAAGTTTTTGTTCATATCAGCCCCACTATTGATTGCACAAATTGTTTAATTTGTAAAATGCTTGTGTGCCTCCTGATCGGACTGTGGGGGCAAAGCCACGCTCCTTGAGTGTTTACATGCTCCCTAGTTACCAAACAAATATTTTGGGCCTCCCTCTTTTGCTCTTAGAATTCTGGATGCTTGGTCTTAACAGACGTTCTTTGTATTCACTCAAATATAAAAATAACAAAAAAATGTAAGGAAGAACACATTTTGCGGTTTTTATTTGAGATACTGTGTAGTTGGAGTGCTCATTGCAAAGTTCAAATTCACCACCAGAATTTTACTCAAAATCCGGGAAAATGTAGAAAGAAAGATCTAGGTCAAGGTTGTTTTCTTCCACTCTACTATTATTTAATCTGGAAAGAAATGTAATACTAAATTTATGTTGTACCAAAATGACATGATAATTTTAGAACAATACCAATTAGCTCTTATTGAGCTGATCCCATTTTCATGAAAAAGTTAGTTATTTTCTGATCATGTTATCTTATATATTTACGTAAAAGTAAAGTTTCTAAAACTATGTTTTTAGTCAAAAAGCGGTGGTTTGACTTTTACACAAACAACATTTTGGAGACATTGAAACGTATCATTTCCTATCACCTTACTATTACAGAATTCCCAACTTGGGAACTGTTCCTTTCCAAAGTAGTGCCTAAGATTGACCATTACTCAAGTATATATGGTGTATAAATTCCACTGTAGAATTTATTGGCATTTAATTTTGGATGTATAGTGTCTTATCCTGAGGGTTGGCAGTTGTGAGGGTAGAACTAGCAAGAAACACTTTTTCTAATTTGAACGTAATAAAATCCACTGATGTAACTGTGAAGAAAATACCGTTTTAAAAGTTTGGAGCAGAACAATGACAATTGGTTTAGTACCTTCACAAATCACCACTGGTTAGGTCAAACGGTCAATAACATACTGTCAGCACATGATTGTACATTGTTATTTGTTTGCTGTGTTGGTCATTAATAGGAAAACTGCAACATATGCATGCAACTTGTCATGGAAAGGCTGGTGTCGCATCAGGATAATCAATCTAAGAAGATTCCATTACACTGAGATAATAGAGGACCAGGCTCAGAGGGCAATTTCTGGATTAAAAACATAGGCCTTTTTAGGTTAGATTAGCATGACACCAATATCCATGTTTTTCCTTATATCCGGCTAATTTGAGATCACCAAAAGAGATAACAGAAGATGATAATAATTGAATAATCCCTTGATAAGGGAATACAGCCAACCTTTAAAGCTTCCTCAAATCATGTTTTTTTCTATTCATTCACAGGATGAGGGTGTCACTGGCTAGGCAACATTTATTGCCCATCCCTAATTACCCAGAGGGCAGTTAAGAGTCAACCACATTGCTGTGAGTCTGGAGTCACATGTAAGCCAGACCAGGTAAGGATGGCAGTTTCCTTCCCTAAAGGACAATAGCAAACAGCGTGGGTTTTCCCAACAATCAGCAATGGATTTATGGCTATCATTAGACCCTTAATTCCAGATATTTACTGAATTCAAATTCTACCATCTACCATCTACCATGGCAGGATTTGAACCTGGGTCCACAGAACATTATCTGGATCAACAGTCCAGTGATAATACCACTAGGCCATCGCCTCTCCACAATAATTTGAAATGATTTTCGCATCACATTCTAAATGAATTATTTAGATTTTTCTAATCAATTGTTGTACTATTGGAAAATAATCAATGTATCCTGCTCAAAGCTAGCTACTCCAATGAGAATTGTGGTGATTACAGGTAAAACTCAACTATCAGCTGATACTTCCCTATTTCTTTGATTTTACCAACTACCATTATATCCTGCCAATCTACTTCATTATATTAATGTTCAATACTGTAAAATCCACTATACAATTGCTCACGTTCCCCCTTGGAAGGAATAAAACTTCCAAAGAGTCTACTGCAGTCAGCAATTGTCCCCCATTTGTCATTGTCAATGTCAACTATTTTCATGTCTCACTTCAAGGCATCTCTGTGCCAGAGGTATGGATGGCCAAGTGATTATGGCTCAGCAGCCAACTCACTGAGCAGAAGTTCATTGGATATACAGCCATCAGCCATAACCTGCCTGTGGTTGTGCAGTACAGATGTCATTGGCTTACCAATGAGTATGCTGATGAATGTGACATGTTCCAAGACCTCTGAGTCAGTGACCTTGTCCTGTTCAGTGTGGACCGCTAGTCCAGCATTATCAGCTTGCAGTATCTAACTGAGAAGGACTTATCTTGGATCTCAGGTAAGCAAGGCTGAACAGCTTCTAGTCAATTCTTGTGGGTGAGTAGATATCCATTGGGAATGACCTCAAAGTAGACGTCAACCGCAAATATTATTGCTGCAAGTGCATAAACCTGATTGGCATCCCTGCAAAACACAAAGGGTTCCGATATTGACCATAGCGGATCTTACCTATTATGTTGTCAAGGAAAGCAAAATCACACCGGACAGCTTCAGCGAGTAGTCGATTTTCTCCAGAATCTTAAACAGGACACCTCTGCTCACTTGACCAAATGCTTTGAAGAGACTAATTAAGATAATATATCGAGGTCCCCTTTGTTTATAGCATTCGTCTTGCAGTTATTGCATGTGAAGGTCATGACAATTGCAGATTTTCTGGTTCTGGAACATTGGAACTGAGGACTGATGCTTTACCAGGATCTGCAGTCTAACAAGAGCAGCAGAGACAATACCTTTCAAATGACATGCATCAAGCAGATACACCAATAGGTGTTGCAATCACTGCATGGTTTAATACAGGGAATATAGTACCCATTCTCTGCGTAGTAAATTCCCACAAATAGCAAGAGCATAACAAATGGATAATTGTTTTTGTGATATTCTCCAGTAAACTGATGATCAATCCACTGTCCATCTTCAAAATAGTACCATGAAATTTTTTACATCAACCTGAATGGGGAAGACAAAGTGTTAGTTTAACATCTCATCTGAAAGACAGTACTTCTGTCTGTGCATTCCTTCCGTACAACAATGGTACATCAGCTTTGATGAAACATTGCAAACTAACACAATACTTCATATTTGTTTAGTGTTATAACAGTCCCTTGGTCAGGTTTCTAAAGCTGTTATAGGTTCTAGTGCAATACCCAAAACTGTTAAGCTCCCAGATGAGTAGGGAACAATTGGCTCCTCTGTTTCATTCACTCATCCTCCCTGCCAATCCGAAACCTCCCCAAAACATCACTTGGAGACAATAAAGTTCATCTAAAAAGGATCTGCTCCCTCCCAGACCAAATGAATCTATGTTTTACAAGGAACTAATTTAACCAGGCTTTCTTGAGTTCACAAAAGTGTTAATTCATTAGATATTAAACTTGTGAAGAAATAACAACTCGACACAAATACGTACCCAAGCACATATTTGGATTAGTCCAAAATAAAATCTTAAAATGATAAATAGCACAGTTTTTGATTCATTTGTAAAGAGTAGATGGAAAAATGTTGTGCCCATGTGGCACTTTTTCCTCACAGCATTGACATTGATGCTTTATTGTTAATTGGGAGATTTTTGTCTTTACAGGTCGATCAAAATTCTTTTGTCCCCATTCCCTTCAATAGTGGCTGTCCGAAATATGATACCCAGCAAGGAGTTAATCTTATTTCTGGACACAGCTGATCGCATTCCTGAAAGGCACTCAAAATGTAAGAGACTGTTTCCCTTTCTCTACTTGCATTGCAGGGGTGTATAATTTTTTTTTCTCAAAGCCGTGGCATTTATAGCACACTAGTTTACATATTAGGAGATCAGGCTACTAATGGAAACAGATCATATTCAAAACATACTTCTAACCCCTGAACATTTTCAACAGGGGAAAATATAAAAAAGTTTCCTGCCAACACTTTTTTTAACCACCATGCTCACAATTTGAGATGCTCACAGTGAATTACAGATCAGTTTGTTGCATATTTCTTTATTTTAAAGGCAGTCATTTGAATATATATAAAAACGTATATCATAATTAAAGTTAGATATGTCCAAAGGTGATCTAGGTTATGACCAATGGACATGACAACAAACCTCGTTTATTACGCAAAAGGAAGAATTTCTTTTCTTCCATTGCTGTATCTCCGAAATATGAAAATTAATGCTGCTGCAATATTAAAAGGTGGATGCTAGGTGTCAATGGCATCAAGGTTATTACTCTCTAATTTGTGATGCCACTGTTTCAAGAAGTGAGTCCTAACCGTGCAAGTTCCAGCCCCCATTTATAGAGAGTCCATGTGGCACCAGTACTGATTAGGCAGCTAGCAGCTTTCCAAAACCATAAGCACCCATTTTAACACTTCCGTTTATATCTTTCCTTCTCAAAGACCTTCATGAGTGTTTAGAACCCTCTTCATCAAAATATGATGGGAACAGAAATTTTGATCGTTTTAAAAGCAGAGCTAGCTGTTGCTTGATCAGCAAGTAGGTGAAAGGTTGTCACAGGTAAGTGGAAAGTTAGAGTAATCAGATCAGTTATAATCATATTTAATGGTAGAGCAGTCCTGAGAGGCCAAATTGCCCACTCCTGTTCCTAATCTCCTTGTTCAATGTGTTTGTCAAAAGAGATGGTACCCCTCACTGGCTTTGGATTCGCTACTGAAACTGTGGTGTGGAAAGCGAAGGGTTTCTTTCAAGTATAGACAGAACGGTCTGTTTCCAAGCTGTATAATTTTGACTCTATAACATTTTATTGCTTAGATGGTTGATACAAAACAGCTATAAGTTTTGCATTGGAAGTAAGTACTAAAGCTCTGTGATTCTATGTTCCTGTGACATACACCAGATGGGTATTGGCTGCCGAACCCATTGCAATGGACTACAGAACAGGCTTGCTGGAAAGTTGCAGAACAGGCTGCTGTGCCAAGTAACTGCATATCACATAATCTAGAATAAGTGCTGTGCCAACTCATCCATGTATCCTGACAAGTTTAGCCTTTTTCTGTCAACAGCAGTTAAAAAAAATTCAGTGATATCTGATCAAGAATGGTCACACTAGTAATCTAGGGCAATAATCATGTTGCAGTTTAGGATTAAAGCTGAGATTGCATCATAATGTGGACATGAAAATTATTTGGGTGGCAACCTAACAATCTGATGAATGTTCATTCAAAGACTGGACTGGTAGCTATGTGGCTAAGTGTAATTTAGGAATCTTACCTTCCTTTAGAGGAGGGATGTAACCATTTTGTGACAGAGCTCAAGCAGTGGCACAGGTAGGGTTTATAGAACCTGGAGGTGAACTCTGTCTTCATCCCAGCGAATGGATAACTCCAACTCCATCACATGGCCCTTCCAGAACAGTCTAAACAAATTCTGCCATGATTACAGTGCTGTTGACAAAGTGTACCAAGATGTTCCAATCAATTCTGTTCGTACAGGATATAGGGCCTGTAAATTCACCCTGTGGCCACTAAAAATGCGATATTTCAAGGCAGTTTCTCTACTCGCAGAAGCAGTTGGCAGATAATGAGCAAAGGAAGATGTGAGGGCACACAGCAATTTAACTAAGTTTGAGGAGTCCACCTTAAACATAAGTAGATCTCAATGCAAGCCTTAAACTTCTAAATGTTTGCAACAGGACACGTGCTCAACAGTTTTTGGTTTCTTTCACGAGAATGACTAAGGAAGTTCTTCAAAATCCTGGTTCAATATTTGCTTTGGTGTAAACAGTTGTAAAGAAAATGCATTGTCAGTGCTGCAGTATACAAGCCTATTTATATGGAATTGTGTTACATTATTTTTTGCATAGACCAGTATTCACCTAACTATTTAAATTGGCTGATCTTTTAACTTTCAGTAAATAATATAACAAAAGCACAAGAGGAGGGCCTTCCAAATAGATAAAAGGGATAGAAGTTTGGCTGTATCTTACATTTACTCGCCATACTTCCACTCTCAAGTTCACCTAGGTAAGCATTCAGCCTACTGGAGACTGTCCTGCAAGAACAAGAAACTGAATGAAAATACTGACACAGCCCATCTTCAACATGGCCTGATTTGAGTAAAGTTACGAAAATGTGGGTGAATTTGAGAAAGTTATAGCTTGCCTTATTTATTTCCCCAGTTGTGATGTAAAATGCCTTGAAGTAGCAGTCCATGGGAGAAAGGTTAAGACTATAAGCGGTTGGAAGAGGAGAAGAACATTCAGCCTGTTGAACCTGCTCCACAAATCGTTAGGATTGTAGCTGATTCAACATTCTTCATAAACAAAAACAGAAGTTTCTGGAAAAGCTCAGCAAGTCTGGCAATATCTGTGGACAGAAATTAGAGTTAACATTTTGGGTTGAATGACACTTCCTCAGAACACTCGTCATGTCCATTTTCCTGCTCTTTCCCCATAACCTTTGATTCCACCATAGTTCAAGAATTTATCTATCTCAGCCTGAAATATACACAAGGACTCTGTTCCCCATAGCTCTGTGTGGCAAAGAGTTCCAAAGGCGTTCATCCCTCTGAGAGAAGAAATTCATCCTCATCTCAGTCTTAAATTGACACCCCTCAATTCTGAGACAATGTTTTCTGGTCCTCACTTCCTGCAGAAGAGAAACATTCTCTCAGCATTTACCCTGTCAATGCCCTTAAGAATTATCTGTGTTTCAAGGAGATCACCCCTCATTCTTCTAAACTCCAATGAGTAGAGCTCCAAACTGTTTAACAGTTTCTCATAAGGCAATCCCTTCATACTGGACATCATCCTAATGAACATTCCCTGAACTGGTTCCAATGAAATAATGCCTTTTCTTAAATAAGGGGACTAAAACTGCTCATGGTACACCATATGGTCTCACCAGCATGTGACTGTTGCATTGAAACTTCCCCATTCTTGTACTCCAGCTCCCTTGAAATAAGGACAAATATTCCATTAGCCTTCCTGATTACCTGCTGCACCTTGTGCTAGCTTCCAGTGTTTTGTGCACACGTATCCTCCCTCCCAAGTCCCTTCGTGTTGTGGCTTTCTGCAGTTTTTCTCCATTCAGATAATTTTTTGCTGTCCCTTCCAAAGTGAATAACTTTACATTTTCTCACATGATGCATCATTTGCCATCTTTTGCCCATATTCTCAATCTATCAACATCTCTCTGTAAACTGTTTGTATTGCTTTTGTAACATGCCTTTCCACCTCTTTTTATGTCATCTATACTTTCAGCTACAGTACATCCGCCTTCTTCCTCTAAGTCATTAACATGTTGTGAACAGCTGGGGTCCCAGCAGTCACCCACAAACTGAAGGCCATAGATGTCCATGATGGTGACTTTTGTTTCTGCCCAGAAGAAAGCAAGGTCACCACACACTCTAACTCTGTCACTGCACGCAACAATCACCAAGGGTCATGGAATACAACTCTCTCTAGTGCATGCATCATGTCCATTCAAATGTTCTCACCCACTTCATCCTCCCAAACTATTAACCCTTTCTGTCCTCTACACTTCGCATTCACACTGGGGACACTCCACTACTCTCTTGTTTCTCCATTGCTACTAATACCTCTCCCATCCACTTGCATTGTCATCAATCCCTTCCATTGTATCATGAATGAGCTGAAGAATGGACAATTGTGTGAGAAAAGCCAACATGGAACATGGCTGATTGCAGACCATGAATCGCACCCAAAAAAGTGCCAAAGAATGAGAAAATTCAGTCCTGCATTTCAGTTTACTGTGAGTTTATTCTTTTTTGCCTAACTGATGGAAGGCTCTTTATCCTTTACCTAGTTCTACATCAAGTCTCAGAGTGCACTCAAGCATGGAGCATGATTTTTCTCTTGCAATTAATGTTTGCAGTTTAACAATATATCTATTCTTCTCTGAATGACTAAATCAGCTCTGTTGAGAATGTCTTCAAATTTTTCTTTGTCCAGAATATTTATTGTCATTCAAGGAACTCCATTAGTGCTCTGTCTATTAGGATATCGTAGTTAAATTATCATTTTTGTTTTGTTTGTTAACTTTTGAATTGATATTCAGATCTGTAAACTGTAAGTTGCATTCGGGCTTGCTCAGTCAGCTGATGAACAATCATGTGACAGTATAACAGAGCTCATGAATTGTCCATTTAAACACATGGCAATGTTTCAGTTGACCTTTATAGCCTGTGAGATAAACATATATAAATTATATGTTGCATATTTTGGGATTTGAATTTCAAAATACAGCCATATGAGTGTGAAAACAGATGGCATTTGGAATTAGATTGAAATTTGTTTTAATGGTTGCATGAAGATCTTTTTTAAATGTCTCTTGAAAGTATTGTTTTGTTTCTCTCTTTTGAGTGTAATAAAATTACATTTTGCTTCTAAAGAACATCTGCAGCAACATGTGAACATATTTCAGTAATTGACCACCACGTTAACCAACTGCAAAAATTAAATATATGATCTATCAAGACAGTTTAATTCGGGTTCCTTCCTGCCACCTATCTGGTCACTGCACATGTTCCATAGTTTTCAACATTCGTCTTTGCTGTCATATCAGAAAGCTGGTCCCCCAGGATTCATCGGTCAATTCAGTAACTTGAGTAGTTTGTGCGTTGGCTGATTGAGGTTGATATAGCAGCTTTCCTTGCAATGTGTACTGATAGATAGTGACCATTATGAGGACATCACAATTTGAAAACTCGAATGTTTCACAATTGTCACCAATGGTCATCATGGTCCATATCATTTTATTAGTCACAGGTATAGCTGTGGTGACATGTTTGCTACAAGTATCAGTTGCAGTGGGAAATCCTCTATGTACACTCCAGAATAAAGATAAATGTCCATTGTAAGTGGTCGTCAGTAAACACTGATGACCATTTAGTAAATAAGGGATATAACATATTCAATGATTAACAATATGCAGTGCACTCTTCAATTTTACCATCATATGATGGAAAAACTTGTAGTCATATTATTTCGGCCTTAACTTCAGGACATCCCAAAGTACCTTACAGGCAATGAGAGATAACAAGCATGGGGCTGGATGAACACAGCAGGCCAAGCAGCATCACAGGAGCAGGAAAACTTGAC
>JAHRHZ010000040.1:13559188-13658653 GCA_024137785.1 Ginglymostoma cirratum | reverse complement strand
GGGCGTGAGGGATGTGTTCCGGGAAATGCGGGAGACACGGTCGAGGGCATTCTCGACCACTGTGGGGGGGAGGTTGCGGTCCTTGAAGAATGAGGATATTTGAGATGTGCGGGAGTGGAATGAGTTGTTTTTGAGGTACCACTGAGAAAAAGAAAATGTAGCAGTGAATTTACACACAGCAAGATCCCATAAAGACAGGTAGGATAAAAACAAAATATTCTGGTTTTAGATGCTCTTTGGAGGTTATGTATTCATCAAGATGCCAGGTAAAACCCTACGCTTTTCTTTGGAAAAAACACACCATGGGATTTTTTTTCATGTATCACAGGCAGCAGACAGAGTCTTTACTTAAAATCTGTCTGAAAGATTGTAGCACTCATTCAGCATTTCAAAATGGGAATTCTACTGCCTCAGGTCCAATAGTGATGCCTACTGAGCTGTGCCACAAAAGGACAAAGGAATTGGACAATGCACACATCAACCATGCAAACTGGACATGGAGATTAATTGCTCAACTTAATTATTTAGTTTAAATTATATATTTAATTAGTCAAATCTGATTGCCAATTAGCTAATTGTGGTTAGTCACTCATGGAAACATATTGCAGGAGTAGGCCATTCAGCCCATCAATCCTGCTCCACCATTCAATATGATCGTGGCTGATCATCTATCTCAATGCTGTATTCCTGTTTTATTCCCTGCCTTTAAAATCTAAAAAATCTCTCTCTCCTTCCTGACTATATTCAGTGACTAGGCCTCCACAGCCATCCGTGGCAGAGAATTCCATGGGTTCATTACCTTTGGAGTGAAAATTTTTTTCCTTGTCGCAGTCCTAAATGGTTCACCCCATATCCAGAGATTGTGATACCTATTTCTCGGCTCCCTACCAGGGAATACATCCTCCCTGCATCTAAGCTGTCCAGCCTCATGACAATTTTTCATGTTTCAATCAGATTCCCTTTCATCCTTTTAAGCTCTAGTGAATACTAGACCAGTCAAACCAATCTCTCTCCATCCAGCAATACTGGGATCCCTGCATATCAACCTAGCGAAGCTTCACTGCACTCCCTCTATGGCAAGTCTATTGTTTTTAGGTAGGGAGACCAAACCTGCATGCAAGGCACTGTATAACTGCTCTAAAAAAAATCCAAGCCACTGAACTCAGAACCTCTTGCAATGAAGGCCAATGCACCATTTGCCTTTCTAATTGCTTGCTGCACTTGCCCATCTACTTTCAGTACGAGAAAACCCAGATCCCTTTACACATCCACACCTCCCAATATATCAGTATTTAAATGATACTCTTCCTTTCTGTTTCTGCACACAGAAATTCATAACTGCACATTTAGCCGTTTTGTACTGCATCTGCCACGTGTTCGCCCACTCATTCAACTTGTCGAAATCACTCACTTGCTCCATACAGCTCACAATCTCACGCATTAATGTGCTATCAGCAACTTTGAAAATTTGCATTTGATTTCCTCATCCGGATCCCATTACATCATGAATAATATATCATGACTCATGATAATGTTTCCACAGAAGACTCACTAACCTGTGCGCATTTAATTAAAAGCATTCCATCGAGCTACTAAAAATAACCAGTTAAGCAGCATTCATACGCAGTTTATCTCAAAAGGTGTTTCCCGTTGGAGAGAAACCAATTTAATCAAAATACATTTTGAATCTCTTGTTGTAGATTCCTATTGTTTTCAACTTTCTTTGCTTTATAAGTAGCAAATGTTCCAAACTTCAAAGGTCGTTTTTTTTTAAATGAAGATCTATCTTGAATTAACTCCCACCTACTTCACTTGAATCTTTCCTTTCATTTTGGGGACACTATTATCATGCAGGCATTGCAACTTCTGCCTATGGCAATTGTATAAGGTAAACAGTCAACACACACACAAACACAAAATATATGTGCAGGCAGAAACTATTTGACTCAGCGTAGTTTATCATTCATATTGCACCCGGGAATTTATTGAGGCTGATTATGTTAAGGCTTCCAGTTATGTAATATTATCTTAATAAACAAACGTTAGTGAACAATTTACTTTGCTAAATAACCTGCAATCCATGACAAGCTGTGGGTAAAGTATAGAAACTAACATTTTGGTCCAAAATTACACCGACAGTTGAACGATTCATAGCAAAAGGAGAAAACTTTGAATCTGTCACCAGTACATTAACAATCACTAGTTGTCAAAAATGATTGAGCTATTCTAAGAGGTTCACATTTAACCAAACTGACTGGGGAAGGTGGATGTCAGCTCAACGACTACAGAATGGTGATGACAATATAATAAGAAAAAAGCAAGAACTGCAGGTGCTGGAAATCAAAAACAAAAACAAAAATTGTTGGACAAACTCAGCAGGTCTGACAGTATCTGTGGAGAGAAAACAGAGTTAATGTTTCGGATCCAGTGACCCTTCCTCAGATGACAATATAACATTCCCCTGTAACTGTTACCCAAAGGCTTTTTTTAAAACAGATGGAATTCAAAGTCTAGGGTTCAAAAATAATGCTTCTAAGGTGATAGATATCACATACACAAACGTAGAATTACATCAAATTCACAAAAAAAAAATCAGGAAAAGTGTATTTTTTTTTAAACTAAAGCATCAGTTTCAAAAAGCAACATCAGAATACAGCCATGAAAGCAAGTTTGAAAATGTAACCTCAGGTGGAATCTTAAATGAGAGCAGTAGATAAATGGCATTCACTCGTGAAACATTCTGGAATGTGTATGAGACATCAAGCGATATCTCTTCAGTCCTCCCTAACTTTGAAGCATTTCTTCCAATGGTGTGGGGAACCCCATTGCAGGCTGCTCTTCGAGATGGTAGCACAGAGCCACCTGCGTATTTTCAAGTATTTCTAAATTAACAGATAAATCATTCATCTGGAAATAGATTAGACAAACACTTCAGTGATGTGGCTTTAAATTCAACACTCAATTTTGGCGATGTGCATTTAGTGCTGCACCTTGTCATGTCATTGGCCACACAAGCGGTCTTTAAGAAGTTATTCAAACATATAGTTGAGTCTGATTCAATCCCTGATCTGCACTGTGATGAATTGACTGACCTGTGCTGTGATGATAATAGATACAGGCTCTGAGGCTAATTGTAATATACGTAGGAATGGGGAGGGTAGCTCTTCATTACGGCTGAATGATCCTTCTCACTTGTGTGTACCTTAGCCAGGATTCAACGTTTTCTCTGATGCTTGCTGTAGGCAAGAAGTATGTGCATATTCACTATTTGGACTTATATATGAAGAATTGCCAATTAAGTCTTCCTCTGTCATTCAATGAGATCACTGTTGATTTGATAATCCTGAACTCCACTTTCCTGCCTTTTACCTTTAACTTTTAATTCCCTTACTAACTTAAAATCTGTCTATCATAGCATTGAATATACGTAACAACCCAGTTGGAACATCTCCCTGTAGTAATGATTTGCGTAGATTCATCATCCTTTGAGAAAATAAACTCATCCTCATCCCAGCCTTATCTGGACAATTGAGATTATGCCTTCGGGTTCTAGACTCTCCCACAAGGGAAGACGATCCCGCTTCATCTACTCTGTCAAGTCTTTTAAGAATCTTGTATGATGAGTACAGGGCGAATGTGCTTAACCTCTCCTCATAAGACAATCCCTCCATACCTGGGATCAACTGAGCGAACCTTCTTTGAACGGTGTCTAATGCCACTATAGCTTTCCTTTGAGAAGGGATCAAAGTTGTTCATACTCCCTTGAATAGCTTAAGATAAAAACTCCCTGTTTTTATATTCTATTCCCTTCAAAATAAAGGCCAACATCTCAGTTGTCTTCCCTACTACCTGTTGAACTTCGATGCTGGCTTTTTCTGATTCATGCATGAGGACTCAAAATTCTTTAGGCTACAGCATTTCTCCACTTAAATAGTATTCAACTCCTTTATTTTATCTGCTAAAGTGCATAACTTCACATTTTCCAACATAATATTCCATCTGCAAGTTTTTGCCCACTGGCATAAGCTATCTATGCCCCTCTTTAGACTGTATCATCCTCACCACTTGCCTTAACAGGTATTTTTGTGTGATCAGCAAACTTTACTATAGTACATTCACCTCCTCATCCAAGACATTCCTATACATGGTGAATAATTGCAGCATTATCACTGATACTTATTGTATTTCACAACATGCAATTTGCCTTCATGTAAGTGCCCCTTATTCCAACTCTGTCTTCTGCTAGTTAGCTAATCCCCTATCCATGCTTATATACTATATCCAACGCCAAGGTTCTTAACTTATTAAGTAATCTAATGTGTAGTACCTTACCAAACAGTATCTAAAAATCCAAATATATTACATCCACTGCTACCCTTTATCTATCCTGCTCATTAGCTCTTCAAAAGAATTCTAGTAAATTTGTTAGGAGTGATTTCTCCTTTAAGAAGCCATGCTGATTCTTGATCATACTATGCATTTCTAAATTCTTGCTATCATACCCTTTATAATAGACTCTAACATCTTCCCAATGACAGATGTTAAGCTAACTGGTCTATAGCTAGTTGTGTTTTGTCTCCTTCCCTTTTTAAAGTAAACAGGTAATTTTCTGAAGAAGGGTCTAGGCCCGAAACATCAGCCTTCCTACTCCTCTGATGCTGCTTGGCCTGCTGTGTTCATCCAGCTCTACACCTTGTTATCTCAGGTATTACATTAGCAGTTTTCCAATCAACTAGGGCTACTCCAGAATCTAAGGATTCTTGAAAGATTGTTACCAATGCATCCAACATTTCTTTAGCTACCTATTTTAATATCCAATGATGCATCCTATCAGGTACAAAGGACTTATTGGTCTATCGCCTCATTAACCTAGCAAATTTCCTCATGATAATTATTGTATTCTTTTCCTCACCTTCTTTTTCCATTTGAACATTTATTAATTTTGAAATGCTATTAGGGTCTTGTACATGAAGGCTAATGCAAATTAGTTATTCATTTTCTCTGCCAATTCCTGGCTCCCCATTTTTATTTTCTGAGCTTCATTCTCTAAGGGGCTTGTGCTCACTTGAGCCTTTCCCTTTTAACATATAATAAAAAAAGCTTTTGCTATCCACTGTGATATTATATGCAAGTTTACGCTCAAAGTTTATCTTCTCCCTTTATTACTTTTTTTAGGTCATCTTTTGTCATTTTTTAAAACTTTCCCAATCCTCTGGCTTACCACTGAACTTTCACATTTACTATATTTTTTCTTTAGCCTGATGCTGTCCTTAACTTCTCTGGTTAACCACGGTTAGCTTATCCCCTCATTAGAATCTTTCTTCCTCACGAAGATATATCTTTGCAGTGCATCATGAACTATTTTTGAAATGGCTGCCACTGTTCCTCAACAGTCTTTGCTGCTAATCTCCTTTCCCAGTCCACTCCAGCCAGCTCTGCCTCAGTTGTTTGAAATTATCTTTATGTATGCTTAGCACAACTTACCATCCCCCACCCAAGTTCCTCCATCTCTGAACTAAATGTTAAATTCTACCATGTTACCATTGTTTTCTCAGTGATCAATTACTCTGATACCATTTATTAAACCTGTGTCATTACACATCACCAGACCCAAAATAGCCTGACCCCATCTCAATCCACAATATATAGTTCAAGGAATATGCCATGAACATGCTATCAATTTTTTTCTCATTGTTATCTCTGCCAATCTGACTATTCCAAGCTAAGTGAGGAATAAAGTCATCCATGATTAATGTAATGCATTTGCTTATATGCCCCCATTATCTCACTTATTCTTTGTCCCACCATAAAGCTACTTGGCATGCCGAAAGACCACTCCTACTGGTGTCTCCTTCCCCTTATATCTTACTTCCACCCATACAAATTCTATGTTTTCCGATTTTAGGTCACTTTTTGCGATTGTACTTAACCCTCCCTGTTCAAGCAAAGCTCCCCCACCAAAATTTCCTTCCAGCCTGTCTTTTTCAAAAGTCAGGTGCCCCTGAATACTTAGTTCCCAGCACTGATCTCCTTAAAACCATGTCTCGCAATGGCCATCAAGTCATACCTGTATTAACCTGCGTTTGGGTCGTTAATTCATTTATTTTGTTCTGAATGCCACCCAAATTCAAGTAAATAGCCATTCATTTTGCCTTTTTAGAACTTTTCCCCCCTTTGATCCTATTTACTGTTTTATTTTTCTTTTTTTGTATACTCTATCCCTTCCTCACTCTCTTTCCGAATAGGTGCCCTGCAATGCTGCCATATCCTATTGCCTTGTTAACCAACATTGTCCCTCTCTCAAATCTTCCACAGCCCTATCTCCACCATCCTGAAAAATAACATTGGTTGCTGTGCAGTTCCATATACACCGGCATCCCCTTACCATACCAATAGCAAAGCCAGCAGTAAGTTTAAATCCTCTCTATAGCCCTAGTTATTCAATTTACCAGATCACTGGTCCCAGCACAGTTCAAGGGAAGCCCATCTCACCAACACAGCTCTAACACAACACAACACAACCTGTCCATTATCTCTTCCACCTATCCACCCCACCCATCCAACTGACCAATTCCCACTACTCCCTACCTGAACTCACCTATCATCATCCCACCTACCTTCCCCAGACTCAACCCTCCTCTCTCTATTTATTTCTGAGCTCCCTTCCCCATCCCCAATTCTGAAGAAGGGTCTCATACCGAAATGTTGACATCCCTGCTCCGCTGCTGCTGCCTGGCCTGCTGTGTTCCTTCAGCTCCACACTGTATTGTCCCTTGTGTAAGGGTATCAGACAGTCATGCAGGTCAATAAGGTTAAAAAAAGTCTCTCAGCTGATGCACATTAAGGCAACATCTTTTGCTACCTCAGAGCTGTACCATTGTAACAGTGCAAAGAATTAGATCCTTCATCCAATTTGGCTTAAGTGATTGCATTCAGATCTTACGAAGCACATTAAGGCCAGCTATATTAATTCAAATTAGATCTACACCCTACTAATTGGTTTTGATTAATGTTTAATTATTTATTTATGCTCCCAGCTATTAATACATGCTAAGTACCACCTTAAATGGTACTTTAAATGGCTTAGAAAGGGTGGACGCTGGGAAGTTGTTTCCGTTAGGTGGGGATACTAGGACCTGTGGGCACAACCTTAGAATTAGAGGGGGTCAATTTAGAACAAAAATGAGGAGACATTTCTTCAGCCAGAGAGTGGTGGGCCTGTGGAATTCATTGCCATGGAGTGCAGTGGAGGCCGGGACGTTGAAAGTCTTCAAGGCAGAGATTGATCAATTCTTGATCTCGCAAGGAATCAAGGGCTACGGGGAGAGTGCGGGTAAGTGGAGTTGAAATGCCCATGAGCCATGATTAAATGGCGGAGTGGACTCGATGGGCTGAATGGCCTTACTTCCACTCCTATGTCTTATGGTCTTATGGTCTTATGGTCTTAAATATCATATTGGAATTGGTTGCAAATTTGTGATATGAATATCTCGTGCAGAATAATCTGGCAGCATCAGAAATAGCTATGGCAACATTTCAAGCTAATACTTTACTTAATAATATATTAAACATTATTGCAGTCAGACAAACTCTAACCGGTGGATGACTGTCTTTCACACATCAGGGTCACTCATTGAATAGGTTGTGTTGAATGAATATTAAAGTTTCCCCGAAATTTCTGATCTTCAGTTATGGATATCTAGATTCAGTTGTATGTTTGAGAAGTTTTTCCTATAAATACTGTTAATGTTGATCATTGACATCATCTCTGTCTGCCAGGAATGTGACTAAACTGATCAGGTATTTGGCAGTGTACACAGTTCTTACACTGGGAATGCCAGAAAAATGCAGGGGTAGCTGGCAAACATAGTCCATGCAGACTTTAATGCTATCAGCAGCTGAAAACAGGGGAAAAAAGGTTTCATTTTCCAACAATATCATCACTCACCTTCATTAGCAGTAAAAATACAGCCGAAAGCATTTAGCCAGCTTTAGTCAGGTAATCATAATCAGGAACTGGTGAAATAAATCCACTGAAGAGCATTGGCTGAGAACCTGAGTCAAGGCTGGGAAATGAACTGAGTTCCTCCAGTTGAGAGCCCCAGGTGTTTCACTGCTGGAGTTACAAGCTATCAACTAACTCCCTACTTCCCAATAAAACACTTACCCAAGATTGGAACAGATGTTTTCTTCACATGATACTGTTGTCCTGGTCTGTAATATCCATTTAAACCTCCCTCTTCAGAAGGAAAATTCTTTTTTGCAGAAAATTCCAGACTGCTTCTTAGGAGTTATCTTTCTTTCATAAACGAAGAGACCTTTGCTGTTTCCTGCCTTTTCGCCCAAGCATCCTTCTCTCTCTCTCTCTCTCTCTCCTATATACGTGTATATATCTAATACACACAAATGGGATTTTGTCAACAGCGAGATTTTCTTTACAATGCAATTGGATCATTGTATCATTCCAAAATTCTTTTTTTGCTTTTCCCGCATGATTACAATTAAAATGTAAAAACTTTACGTGAAACCAAAATGGAATAAATAAAGTCCTCCGAGCTACATTTTGGTAGGGCAAATCAGGGCAAGACTTATACAATTAATGGTAAAGTCCTGGGGCGTATTCTCGAACAAAGAGACTTTGGAGAGCAGGTTCGTAGTTCCTTGAAAGTGAAGCTGCAGGTAGACAGAATAGTGAAGAAGGCATTTGGTATGCCTGCGTTTATCGGTCAGTGTATTGAGTACAGGAGTTGGGAGGTTGTGTTGCGGCTATACAAGACAGTGGTTAGGCCACTTTTGAAATACTGCACTCAAAGCTAGTCTCCCTGCTATAGGAAATATGTTGTGAAACTTGGAAGAGCTCAGGAAAAATTTACGGGGATGTTGCCAGGGTTGGAGAGTTTGAGCTACAAGGAGAGGCTGAATAAGCTGGGGTTATTTTCCCTGGAGAGTCAGAGGCTGAGGGCTGATTTGTAGATATTTATAAAATCATGAGGGGCATGGATGGGGTGAATAGTCAAGGTCTTTGCTTCAGGGTAGGGGAGTCCAAAACGAGAGGGCATCAATTTAAGATGAGAGGGGAAAGATTTAAAAGGGACCCAAAGTGCAACTTCTTCACTCAGAGGGTGGTGCATGATTGGAATTAGCTGCCAGAAGAATTGGTGGAGGCTAGTACAATTACAACATTTAAAAGGCATCTGGATAGGTACATGAATAGGAAGGGTTTAGAGGGATATGGGATGAATGCTGGCAAATGGGCATAGAATAATTTATGATATCTGATCGGCATGGATGAGTTAGACCAAAGGGTCTCTTTCCATGTACATTTCTCTGACTCTATAGCTGCAATTAATTGTTGTATTAAAAAGTAACAGAAACCAGGCAGGTGTGAAGAAGCCTGCATTTCTCATTTATTATTTACACCTATCTCTATGATAAATTTCATTCACTTGGAGATGAATAGCTTACCTGCAATGATCCAGCTTGGAAACAAGGACCCCAGGCACAGGAACAAATGAGTGACTTGTGTATCAAGCAGTTGATTTGGCAGAGCATAGGCAATGGATTTGTATTACAACAACATAACTGGAAGATTCTCTCTCTCTCCTCCTGCTCTCACTCAGGGCGAACATAGCAACTAGGCACAACACAAATGGGAGATGTACCTATTTGAGTGGAGAACTCAAAAGGTATCTGAAATATTCTCACCTTCATTGATCCAGCCCAGTGTTAATGAACCATGATGTCAGGTTAAAACCTAATATGTGAAGGACGCTCCAAGAACTGCATATTCTTTTATTTTCCTGTTTGCACTGAATAACATTTTCTTTTGAAACATTTTACCTGTGTTTTCACGTGTGGTTAATGTTATCTGTTATTTTTCGTCGTAGGTTAGCAAGTAATAAGCAAGCACTCAAGAAAACCTTGTAATTCACTCCTTATTTTATTCCTGGTGAACTAATTCATGACATTTTACTTGCAGTGAAGTATAGCTGTGAGCTGGAAAGGATTGTTAAATCTTTATTGCAGCCACCAAGAGGGTTGAAGAGACATGAGCTGATTCATTCCTCCTCACCTGGTCACGACAACTTGAAAGCACAAACTTAGTGGCAGACGTATTTTTCAAAATTTCACTGCTAAACATTTTGCATTATATCAGTTCCATTTTATTCATTGTTATTTGCTTTGGCGAGTTTAGTCAGAAACGCAAATGGGCTTGCTTGCACGGATGGTAGCTTCCACCCAAACCCAACCCCCACCTTAAAACCCTGTATTTCCCAAGGCCAATCCATCTAACCTGAATATCTTTGAACAGTGGGAGGAACACCCAGAGGGAACTCACATAGAAACGGGGAGAATGTGCAAACTCCACACAGACAATCACCCGAGGCTGGAATCAAACCCGGGTCCCTGGCACTGTGAGGCAGCAGTGCTAACCACTGAGCAGCTCTGCCACCCTAACCGTTTATTGTTGAAAAACCAGTGTTGACATGAGTGTTCATTCTTTCTTGAATGTTCATGTCAGTGTCCAGTGTTGCATTCTCTACTGTAATGTATTGAACTTGCAAGTTCTGTTTGTTCTCCCAGGATGCTGTTTGAGATCACTTAACAGGCATAATTGAAATGCTGTAGGTGAATTCAAAGTCCAGAGAACACCATGAGCTGGGCACACATTTGGACAGTGCTGACACCATCTTTAAGGTTCCTCACTTTCTGACCCAACTTGACTGATCCACCCCCAAGTCCTTGCCGCTTCATTCCTATATTTCCCCAACCACACCACAACCACACCATCTGTCTTCTCTTCAACTCCTTGTCCATTCCTCCATGCGCAATTCCACTGACCCACACTCGATGGCCTGAGCCTCCATATGAGTTTATTTCTTGCTGCTCTGCACCTTGTGCTGTAGATTTAAATAAGTTCAAAAAAAATCACAGGCATCAGATGCAACTGCACTAAGCTGAATGAGGCACACCTGCTTCAGACTCCATGAAAATGACGCCATAAAGTTCTCTTCTGCCACTGGCTTTATCTGGAAGATAGAACAAAATTTGATAAGACCATGAGAAATGAGGAGAAATGGGCCATTCAGCCCATCAAGTCTGCTCTGCCATCCAATTTGATAATCCTCAACTTCACTTTCCCTCCTTTGTCAAATCCTGGATTCCCTTTCTGATTAAAATGTGCAACCCCTTATTCTGGGATTATGTCCTCTTGTTCCAGACTCTCCTACAAGGGGATACAACTTCTCTGCGTCTACCTTGTCAAGTCTCCTAAGAATCTTTGCTGTGTTAGTAAGGTGGCCTCTCATTTTTCTAAGTTCCAATTAGAATAGGCTCAACCTACTCAACTTCTCTTAAAACAGTCCCTTCATCCATGGGATCAACCTAGTGACTGTCTCTATCACCAGTAAATTTGTCCTTAGATAATGGGCTCAAAACTATTCACAATATTCATAAAATTCCAAATCTGACTAGTGCCTTGCATAGTTTCAGCCACATCTCCCATTTTATACGCCATTTCCTTTGAAATTAAGGTTTATGCTCGAGCTGCCTTATCTATTACCTGCTGAATTTGTGTGCTAGCTTTTTGTGCTTTATTCTAGATGACAACCAAATCCCTCTGAATT
Organism: Ginglymostoma cirratum; assembly: GCA_024137785.1. Lineage (NCBI taxonomy): Eukaryota > Metazoa > Chordata > Chondrichthyes > Orectolobiformes > Ginglymostomatidae > Ginglymostoma > Ginglymostoma cirratum. The sequence continues at coordinate 13,647,026 of JAHRHZ010000040.1, read as the reverse complement.
GCAGCTTTCTGCAGGCTCTTCCCATTTAAATAATATTCAGCTCTTTATTCTTACTGCTAAAATGCACAAACTCACATTTTCCCACATTATGCTCCATCTGCCAAGTTTTTGCCTACTCTTATAATCTATTGATATCCTTCTGCAGACCATTTGTGTCATCCTCACCACTTGCCTTCCTACCTATTTTTATGCCTTCTGAAAACTTAGTATTGTACATTCACTTTCCTGATCCAAGTTATTGATGAATGTTTAAAATAATTGTGGCCCTTGCAATGAACCATGTAGAATTCCACTAATTACAGGTTCCCATCTTGAAAATGCACCCTTTATCCCAACTCTGTCTTCTTCTATTCAGCCAATCCTCTAGCACCATGGACTTTTATCTTATTAAGTAGCCTAATTTTTAGTACCTTTATAAACGCCTTCCAAAAATCCAAATATATGACATCCACTGCTTCCCCTTTATCTATCCGGTGTGTTACCTCCTCAAAGACTTCTAGTAAATTTGTCAGGCATGATTTCCCCTCCGTGAAGCCATGCTGACACTGCTTGATCATATTATATATTTCCAAATGCTCTGCTATTATATCATTTAGAATAGACTTCACAATTTTCCCAATAACAGATGTTAAGAAAACTAGCTGAAAGTTACCTATTTGTTGTCTCCTTCCCTTTTTCAAAAACATTGGCAGTTTGCTAATCCTCAGATATTTTCTAGATTCTAAGGACCCTTGACTGATTACCATTGTAAGTGGAGAAAGTTTTTGCTTCTCCAACATCCAGTACTGGATGAGCAGTCTGATAATTTTTCCACTGTCGCTAAATTAAAGAGGGGTGGTGGAAAGGGAAGATCGTTGTCAGAATATATATGAAATATATGGTTCATTCACACCCTGCAAAGTGTATTGATTAATAATTACCTAAAAGAAAGCAAGTAAGGAAAGAACATGTACAGTGTTAAATGTCTACAGCTCAGTTATAATATGCACCAACAAGAGGATTTAAATACAGTCCAGCCCCTACAATGTTACTTTCAGAGTTGTTGTCTTGTTAAGTACTCAATGCGTCCACAGATGAGGAGGCACAAATTGTCTAATGATCCAGAGGAGACCCTCCCATCAGAAGTCAAAGAAAGATGGTCACCTTGCCTGTGGCTTAATGGTGTCAGAAATGATGTGATCTGCTGCAATACCCTTATACAGAAATGGGGATACAGCCATATAAATTCCATCAGCTGTGATTGTGGAGAGACAAACTAAACAATTGATTATATCCCAGAATGCCTTCTGCCAGCAGAACCATGCAGCTCTGAAGACCTAAAGATCTTCAGCTCTTGAACTAGAACTGGAAGTGGAGAGTGAGATGATGAGGGTGCCAGAGAGGGAATACTTTCCATTTGTGACATGCTGTTATTTATCACCATAGAAAAGATTCTCAAGATACTTTTGGTATGGTGCCAAATATACTACAACAAATTCCATCAAATCTTTGGATTTTTTTTTAGTTCAAACTTTCATGGGAAGCCAGCATCATGTGTAGACCACACCAGATAATGACAGCGATTTCCTTCACAAAAAGAACATAAGTGAAGGGTTGGGTTTTCCCAATCAATTCATTATCATTATTAGACTCTAAATTTCAGATTTTTATTGAATTCAAACTGCATGGCAGGATTTGAACCCAGGTCCCCAGAACATTACCTGGGTCTCTAGATTAATACTCTGGCAATAATAACACTAGGCCATTGCCTCCAATGTTTCTGCCATACATTGTGACCAAGTAGTGACAGAATGTTATTACGAATCAAATGAATCAATGAACAAATTGCACAAAACGGGGGAAATAATATCACTAATTTACCTATCCTGCATCAATAAATGATAATGGAGAATATGGTACAATTAAAAAAGTATCTGTGCATGTATAACTAACCAGCCAATTAAGTCACAAGTAGCCTCATGCATGAAGATACTTGTGGTATCTCACTGCTACCCATGACATGTTCTATTCAAGACATTTGTAGCATAGTCTGAATCTGTGTTGGAAAGTCAGTTGAAGCTGTCATATTATTTTGTAATTGTTATTTCATGACACTAGGAACATGATGTGAATTTCCTTTGAGAGAGGAATGATAGAAATAGATTACTCCAAATACATCAAAAACAATCACACTGACAAATGGAAGTCTTGAACATGCTAAAGTTGCTCGTGACTGTAGAGCTAATACATAATACCAATGGCAAAACTCAATCTGTATATATTTAATTGTCAATAATGAGAAAACTAAATACACATAACAGAACAGACAAATGTAGTAGCGTATGAAGGATTTTTGCTAATTATTGGGCTACAGTGTTAATTATTTTCCATCTGAGTCAATTAAAAACTATTACTTATAAATATATTAAGATTGCTAAGTATTTCAGATAGTCAGTAAATTCACAGTGCTACCTTAATTTACGTTTTTTTTAACCAATTCAAGACTCTTGGCTAATTTCAGGCAAGATGGGTCTTCACATTGTACTCAAATCTTGAAATGTGATTAGCTTAGTGATGCAATTCTTTTGGTGCTCATCATCAAATCACCTACTGTGTTTTTTCAAAACCACCCCAATTAAATCACTCATGTTTTCCAATTGACTAATTTATATGCACAGCTCATTAGGAGCAATGCACACCCCCAAAGCTGAGGGATAAGTCGGGAGAGATGTACTGGGCTAAATCAAAATGGTGTTGGAAGTGGAGTGATCAGATTCTTAGCGCGTAATTGATTCTGGGACATTTATTGACAAATATATGAGGCAGTTATGAAGTAAAAATTGCAATTGCTCTGCATCAAGCCTTTTAAATCTGCACATGAAATTTTCCTTGACAAAAACATCCTGACAGCCAAGTGAGGCTACCTGTATGGCTGTGCCATTCAATATCTCCAATTATATCACATTGCCTCATTGCTACAACATATTATGGTGTCACTTAACACAATTGGCCTGCTGTTTGTAGTTAACACCATTGTAGATTTCAAGTAGGGCATACTTGCCGTGGGCTCTTAAATTTGCAGGAATTCTCTCTGTCACACTATAACTTCAATGAGAGATAGAGAAAATGCCCATTAGTGACTGTTCATGCTGATTCTCGGCGCACAGCTACCAGAAACTGGGAGAAAGAACACTGATTTTCATGACCAGTATCATTATAAAGGCAGCAAAATCTAAACTCAGTAACTATGTTATTTATACATCTTAACAATTTCTAATGCTTGAGGCACTATACAGCTTGATCCATCATCTACCATGTAAAAATTGGGATGCTGGACCACAAGAATGTGTTATTTATGATAAAATTATTTCTGACAGTTTTTTTATTATTTGATTTATCAGGAGGCTAATACAAATCAGTCAGTTGTTGCCACTCTGCTCGTCAATCCATAATGCATTTGAGTGGAAACCCTCCCTGACACTTTTTGGAGAACAGTGTCATGATTCTACAAAAGCAGGATGCACTAGGGGTAAGCGATTCCCATTTGCTAGTAACATCTCATCCACATCGGTAAGCAGAACAGTTACTAGGAAATTATAGCATAGTTACATCAGTTCCTAACAATTACATATATAGTTAGATGTGGAACTGTTCTGCATGCTGCAAAAGAACCTGCAACCGACACACACTGGATGTGCAACACTACCAGAAGCTGGAAGTGTACATGTCTACTTCCCCCTTTTGAGAAATGCTACTCTCGAGGGAATAAGGCCTTCTGTGACAAGAAATGTCAATCCACTCATTATCGCTTCACTCCAAACTACTTCTATTTCATCAGCCATCAAACAGCAGGATTAGAGCTTTGTGTCATTCTATCACAGACTGGGTTTCCTTCCAGTTTGCTGGACACATGGTATTGCCAGGCAGTTTTATTATCCAAACAGCATTTGAAATGGTGGTGAGGTATAAATAAAAAGCCTTTGTTATGCCTGCCAAAATATTGCAGCACAATTAGCTCAAAGTCTGCTGGCTTGTATTCTTTGACAACTATTTGATAGGAATTCACAAAATGAAACATTCCATTCTGCAAAGAATGAATTACTTGGTTAGCAGAGCTCAAATTGTTAGTACCAGGCATCAAATTAGAGGGCCCAATTTCACATTTCAAACTACTTACAACAATGAATCTCTAATCAAACAAAGTTTTAAAACAATTTGTTGTTATAATCTTATCTTGAATGCATTGCAACATTGCAAAGGGCTTCACAGGATTATAATAAAAAGACAATTTGATATTAAGCCATATAAGCAGACATTAGGACAGATGAGCAAAAGCTCAGCCCAAGAGTTACCTTCTAGGGACCATCTTAAAGGATGAGAAAAGAAGAATGGAAGCCAAGATGTGCAAAACTCTGAGAACATTTAAAAGTACCTAATAAGTGAAACATTTATCACCTGGAAATGAATTTCATTGTAGATCAATCATAATTACTCAAACAGTCTGTTTTTTACCACTCTTCAGTTGCAGACTATATGCAGTACGGAATAAATTCAGCTCTCAACATGGAGCTTCATTAAGTCGGAATGTAAGTTGGAAAGTCAAATTGAAGATCCGGAGGTTCATCATTTTGTCTCTGTGGTTGATTGATTGACTGCTCAAAAGAATAGCTCTGAATGATAACAGTGTGGAGCTGGAGGAACACAGCAGGCCAGCAACATCAGAGGAACTGCTCCTCTGATGCTGCCTGGCCTGCTGTGTTCCTCCACCTCCACACTGTGTTATATCTGACTCCAGCATCGGCAGTTCTTACTAACTTTCAGCTCTGAATGATTCTTCTTTTTGTTCTCCCCTCTTCATTACTGACTGTATTCAGCAGCACCCTTAGCTTTTTTATGTAGGCCTAGGAAGTATGCATTGTGTTGATAATTTTACATAATTTATGGGAGGAGACACTTTGAGATACACCAACAGTTCAGATAACACCCACAATGCACTTACAATACACGAGTGTGGTTTTCCAAGCTATCTGAAGTCCATGGTTACATACATCCTTGTAAGTTTTTATGTTACTATGATTCAATGTAAACCACGCTCCCTTCGAAGCAATGGCTAAAACCAGTACACTTAGTGCAAAGCTTTCAAAACAGACATTGAAGATTTTTAAAGTTACTCTCGCAGGTAAAGTTCAGATGACAACTAACATATGAATGTGCAATTCTATGGAAATTTTAAGAATTTCAAGAATTATGGTCCGTGTATACTGTAAGTTAAGCTATTTGATAAAATGAGGGAGAAGACAGAATAAGGTTGAGAAACATATCAGCCATGATCAAATGATGGAGCAGACTCGATGGGCTGAATTCTGCTCCTATAGCTTATGGTCTTATTTGCTACTTGTGGATAAAAAATTAGAGTACAATTTTCCCAGGCTCTCACACCTCTCACCTCTAAACCCTAATGATTGGTTTCATCAAAACCAAAGTTCACCTTATTAAAATTTGTTTTGGTTTGTGGCTTATGTTAAAATTCCTTGATCAAAGCAGTCAACTACCCGCATCCACCATTTCCCTTAGTCCTCAGAGATGTATCAGCATATTATTTGCCAGATTGTTGGAAAAACCCGACTTCTTTATTATAAAAACAAAACAGATCCAGAAAACAGCGTAAACAATCTGGAAAAATGGCACTGTTCCATTGGAATCATTGTCACAGAGACTGTGTGAGAACTGCTAAAAGGTTCCCTCTCCCTGGCCATGCACTTTGCATGTTCATATGTTTGCATTAATAGCTGATTACCTTGGCATAGAATAATGTAGAGCACTCACAGACCAAAGGTAAATCTGTCAGTTCTAATAATGCTAAGCTTCAGGATGCCTGGATAACCATCAGTATCAATTATATGACATTGAATAGTACAGTTAATTCTATTTCTATTACTTTCTCACAATTACACAGTGTATGCTTAAGTCAACATTCCTAAGTGTTATTTTATTGTAAAACAATAATGTCTGAAGTACAAAATTGATTTCTTATTTGGATTGCAATAGTAATTGACTCCACGTGTATTGTATTTAAGGCCATTGTATTAGACTTTAATAGGTCACATTGGTTGACGTTCAGAAACAAGCCATTGCACTAACAGTTTTTGGATTGAATGGGAAAAATTGCCCATCATTTTTGACAGGTTTTAGTAGTAGTCTACATAAAGTTCTCTCCAAAACTACAAAAGTGCACAATTAAAATGTTTATATAAACATTTAATCAGCACTTCCCTTTGAGAATGCAGAAACCCCTTATTCGACAAATTGTTACTAGTCCTTTACATTCTATTTGCCTGCTCTAAGAATATTCTTGAAGACAAAATACATAACATATTGGTCAGTATTCAAATACATTTAAGTTTGGGCCACCCTGTTATGCTTCAGCAGACAATACAATTCATCTCCATAAATACTGTTATTTACACTTTAATATTTTATTTCATTACTTTTGGTTGGAATTGGCCTTCTCTATTGGCCAATGAGAATCTGCTTCCTTCTACCCTCCTCTATCAGCCATTTGCAAATGGCGTTCACTCTGAGATTACTGCTGGCGATATCAGCAATTTCTGCTAATTTATTGTTCTGCCATTAGTTTGAAACATGGCCAAGACCACTGATTTGTGGTTTCTCCACAGAAAAATTGATAGATGAGCAGAATCCACACCATTTCCCTCGTCAAAACATTGGCAAGTCTCAGGCAAAGTTTAGCGATCTCATAAAAGCAGAATCTGACCTATTCAGCATGATAGAGTATTGGCTCCAATTATAAATGGTGCCTCTGTGCACCTTTCTCAAATCTGAATAGAGGTCCTGTACCCAATACTAAAAGTGAATCATCGCTCATTAGAGGAGGATTTTCAATCAGCATTGTTTTAACTCATTTACTTTAGGTGGGTGAATGCAAAACTCTGGACTATTGTTAAACAGTGACCTTTAATGTAGTTACTATTTATTTTCACAGATAAGGGTGTTTTGCATATTAGTTCACAAGCTCCACCCTTCAAAGGAAATATCCTTATGTTAGCAACCCATCGTCTATTGTGACATTAGATAAATAGTCAACCAGCCTCTAAAGCATAGAGCTAGCTCAGAATGACAAAGTTACTGCAAACTAGTAAGTTAGAGATTTTTTGAGGATCATCACAACCGAGATTTTTAGCAGTTAGTGAACTTTCAGATTTAATGCAGCAAAAAAAAATTTCCAATCACTTGCAGTTTCCTACAGGAGATGATCACGTTACTAGTGACTTAAAGGAAAATGCAACTGTGCACTGCATAGCAACAGTCTAGATTTGGATTAGAAATGAAAATGAAACTGGATCCAAGCAGGCCAATCTCTTACAGTGATATAATAGCTATGAATCATGATGTGTAATTTATGTTTATTACCAGAATGAGGGAAAGCAGCAGTTCTATGCATATTTGCAAGGGGAAGGAAGGAAGTGAATTCGAGAGGGTGATCAACATCTGGCTGGACAATCAAACAACACAACAGAAGTAAATGGTTGGCTAACCTTTCTAAATCTAGCACACAATGATCACTTCAATTGTTCAATCTGGAAACTGAAGCATACAATATATTGAAGGAATTGAGCTGCTCACAATTGGACAACTAAGGAGTTAAATTAATTCTGTACATAATTGAACCATTTTCTCAAAAATTACAAAAAGAAGTTTAGTCTTTTCTATAGATAACACAGTGTGGGGCTGGAGAAGCACAGCAGGCCAGGCAGCATCAGAGGAGTAGGAAAGTTGACATTTCGGGTCGAGACCCTTCTTCATTTGTTTACTCATAGTTTACACATAATTGAAGAATGCAGGTCCTTTTGTTGGATTCTATTAGATAACAACATTACAAGAGAAGGAGCTGTAACCTGGTCACCAAAGTAAACAAATGTTAGATAAAATGAGAAAGTGGTCACTAGTCATTTATCTCAGTTGTAGCTATCGCAAGATATATAGGTGAGTGGATGCATTTTTGGATCAGGCACATATTAGTCACATAACGGTAATTATGAAGAAAATGCAGGGGAGACATTGCTACAATCATGCTTCAGTCCTCAATGGCTGTTCATCAAAATATGTAAATTATACAACTTCGAAACAAGACTCGGCTTTTTTACTGAATAAATTGTTGTTATTGTTGTGGGCTTTTTTACTGGTGTTTTTCCAGCAATGCATTCATATCACTGAAGAAGTAATCCTCTCAGTACAACATCTTCACTGAACTTGTTTTCAGGAGGTACCTCTTTCAAATCTAGTTAATAGCTGTTGTATCAATACTGTCTGAAGATACCACATTTGATTCCCATACAATGCATAAAGCAGGTCCTCCAGGGCTTATCTTTGGGTTTGATTTCCTGGGTAAGGTCAAGTTGTTGCATGCTGAAGTAATTCAGTAAAAGAGTAACAGTTTATATTAAGCAGTTATAAATATGTATACTCATTACAACAACTTGAAATATGTATTTTAAAATATTTATTTACACTCTTTTGAGGTTCAGGCCAAAATGCAAGAACAAGTCATTCTAATGTTTTGGAATTATAATGTGGTTTTAAGTTATATTGACGCCAGTGTAATTCCAATAAACACTTTGCCCAAGTGTGATTTTCTATATAAATGGAAATAGCTTTATCTAACTTTCACATTTAAAAAGTGTTGAATAACAAATTGTTGGAATTAAGACTCTAGGACTTATGTTGTGCTTTATATATGACAGCAGCATCCTCTACCCCCACTTACCAACTAGGATTAATATGTGTTCACTTCCTATTTCTCACCTGCACTTCAGTAACATCTGACTAAAAACAAAAACAAAGGTCACGACTTTGCCTGTAAGCTTATGACATTGAGCTCAACCTCACCACTAATGCTACTGAATGCTCCACTGCGCTCAGTTTCTTCTAGTTTGTCCGACATTCAATTGAATGTCGAGCATGCTAACGGCATTGACTTCAGTCTCAACCATAAACTCCACCCCTTATCCACAACTCTATGTCTTACACTGGCCACTGTTCAAGCTAAAGCAAGTCACCTGGAACACTGTCATCTTATCTGACGCTAAGCTGAGCTTTCAATTTCATATCTACTCCATTAAGACTATTCACTTTCAACTCTGCACCACTCATCTCGATACTTTCAGTTGAAACTCTCAGTAGTGACTTTGCTCCTTCCAGAGACGGTAATTCTAATTTTTCCCTGATGAGACTCCAATCCAAAACACTCCAAAAATTTGAGCTCATTTAAAACTCTGCTACCCATCCCCACTTGCACCCGATTCCATTCATCCATCACTTCTAATCTCACTGGTCAACATCGAGGCATTGCTGGAGCCAATCTTATAATTCTCATTTTTTATTAAATCCTTCTGTGACCTCACTTCTCCCCATCTCAGTAAAATTTTCCAATCTGACGACTCACATCTCTGCACTCTTCCAATGTTATACTGCTCATATATCCCTGGTTTCAAATAATCCCACTGTAACTTCAGATGCCAAGGCCTCATGTTCTGTAATTCTTTCCTGAAACCAGTCTGCTGTCTTGGCATCTCTAAAACTAGCTATGTTTTAAAGACTCTTTTGCCAAGCTTTTGGTCACCTGTCTCCTTACATGGGTTCTGTGAAGTTCCTTTGAACTGTTTGTCTTTATTTCATGCATTAATATGGTGATGTGTCATTACCAGACCCCTAAAAAATTGCTTTAGTCAGGATAATAATAAAATTCTAATCCTAAAATTTCAAATGTACAACTTACTTCATAACCAAAATATAGCAAAAATGATTGATTGTCTGAAATCTGAAAAGTGGACTTATCCCTTTAATTTTCTCTCTTTGTATATCCCTTTCTGAAGGCATTGATTCACTTTGAGATCAGTGTCAGTGCCTCTCTGGTGTCTTATCCAAGTGACCATTCTTAAGTCAGTACTTTGAAGGCTCATGATTGCATCGGGACATTAATTTTCCAAAGCTTTGGGTCCCTTTCTTACTTAATATTGCTAAATTTAATATCAGGTATCACTGGGCAGTTGTCAAAAGAGAAATAAGATGATTGGGTTCTCATTTATTTTGCCCAAAAATACCAAGGCTAATGTAATGCCTCAAATTGTCAACTCAATTAAAATCAGCTAAATCAACAAACCTAGGACTTCGCTGATGTGCCTTACCAAGAGTCATTATTCATGGAATGAGGGGAAGAAAACTTTACTGACAGCACCATTATAGTACATGGCCACATACAGTCCAACACTGTAGCCAAGGGATCATTATTAAATCATATTATTTAAATGTATAGCTTTCGATTTTGACACCCTGCACGTACTAATTAAACAAGTTTACTTATGATCAAACTTTTAAAAACTTAAACGACTTTGCTGTTAGCGAGCACTACTTATACTCTAGCTCGTAGCAATAGTTGTGCAAAGACACACCTCTTGTGCACTCACACACCCAATGGTCATACCAAGATCTTGGTTTGAACCGAGAAATTTACCTAAACTCGATTAGAAAAATGTTAATATCGTTATTCCTCTCATCACTCTGAAGCCACATTGGCTGTTTTATTCTTGAGAATTACAATATAATTAAGAACTTGTATTTCCTGTACAATGTCTTGTTTCCTCTGTAACTTGGAACGATGAGACCAAACAAAATAGTGTTTAAGCAGGAATTGAGGCTGTAATGATGCTAATTTTCCTCAATATGCTCAGCAAGAGAGAGAAAAAAAATCAATTCATGTTCAAATAAAAGAGCAGACTACTGATTACAGAAATCAGAAAACAGCTGAGAAAACATTTACACTCATAAAATGTAAGAAGCGAACAATGTTATTAAAGGAATACACTGCTGGCTTTTAACTCCCTATTAAAATTTAATAAATAAACTGTACTTTCTGACAAGATTTCAGGATGAAAAAAGGCACATTGTGCAGGTTCGAGTGTTACAGTCTATATTAGGTTTACATTCTCCCACAGGAACAATAAGATAGTGTGATTACAGAACAGTTTGCCCACTTATCTAGCATTAGCCCAAATGCAAGTAATAAAGTTGCCAGAAATGAGTCCTCAGTGGTTATTTTTGTTATTACAGTCCCACACCCAACATTTCGAATATGAATTCTTTCTCCAAAAAGATTTATAGGAATATAACTAACTTTCAGAACTCTAGAATTTTTATTGGAAACACTGAAGTGCATTCCCAACAACATGTTTGCAATCCACACCAGATGCTTTTTTGGAAACAGAGCACCCATCTATTGCAAATTTGCTTATTCTATGCCAACAAATGCAGTAATTTTTTTGATTCATTATTTCAATTATATATAAAAACTGAATAGTTCATACATCAGGTACAACAGGTCAGAATGCAGCCATACTTTAAAATGTAATGCAGTAAAGTCATTCAATAATCTCTACCTTGAGTGTCAGAATACCACATAACAAGTTTAAAAGTTCAGTCAGGCTAATTTTTTTAAGGAAAGTGACACCAGTATAGTACTTCATTCTTTCCAAAGACAGAAATAAAGGTGAAGTGTCAAGTGAATGTATATGAAAATCCCAATTTTAATACAAAACTGATAATGCCCACCTGATGATGCTGAAGATACATTTTCACCAACTCCACAGGTATGAGAATCATGTAAATTTGAACACCTAACCCATATTTCCTAATAGTCTCCTTGTTTACCAACCACCCTGGCTCAACTCTCCATAAACAATAACAGATTCAAATTTTCACTGAAGTAACATTCTGTTGATGCCTACTGTTCCAGGCTCTTTGTCCCCATGCACTGATATGATCTTAACCCTGCTTTAGTATTTTGTTCCATGCATACATCCTTAATTGCTCAGAAACCAGATTATTCTTTATTTTCCATCCATCTACTGTACAACCAAAAGCTTCTCCTTCAACATTACATCCCAGTATAGTGCCACACTCCCTCCCTCCCAGTTTACAGAAGCTGCTTAAAACGGTTGCTTCTTGACCTGGTATTCTCCACCTTCAGCTTTTTTGTTTTGATGACTTTCTTGCTTTGTGGCTTCAGATTCCTTTTTCTATGCAACCAAAACAGAAATGCAAATTGCTTTCTTGCAAACTTAGTTCTATAGTATTACGGGGGCCAATGGATTTATATAATGGGTTAATTTGATTCTTTATCCAAACAAAGACAGTGGCACAAGATGCAAGTAATCTAACTATAAAACTTTTAATGAACATCATTTCTGGAAAAATATTTACTTAGCTTGATTTTAGTCAACAAAACATGCAGCTGTGTGTACAGGAATTTGCCAATAGCAGATTCTCAATCATTTCAGAAAGATTGCTTCCTTATAGTCACCCTAACCTTAAAATTATTCAGACAATTTAACACAGTTTTAGTTAGACTGAAAAAAAAATTCAAGTGTAATCTCTCATTCATTTACCTATCCTAAAAATCACAAAATATAATCACATTACATGCAACATTAAATGTGTTGCACTGCTAAAACTGAAATGGTCAACGTTCCCATTGATCACATTCAGAAATGTATGTGAAATACCCACTTATGCCTCACTTCGCTCTTGAATGGTACAGGTGATCTTCTTCAATCCTGAAATAAACTAGGATCAGGTATGCTTGCAAAGTCATTGCCATTCCACACCTTCCTTAAAACTACGTTTTGACTACTCCTGCTTAAAATCACTTGAATAGTTGCAAAAATGCAAAACAAAGTACTAAATTTGTTAATCAGTTGCAAGAGAGTTGGTCAAATTGGTTGTTTTCTAAAATCCCATTCTAGGGCATCAGTTAAGTATTTTTGAGGCCAAGAAGCATGGACCAATGCTTATTGTCACAGTTAAGACAAAGTCAAGATACAACTGGCCACAAAACACTGAAGTGCCCTCGAAAACATTCAAAAGACAAGGGTTGCTGTGAAAACAAGTTTTCTTAAAGCAAAAAAGGAAATCTAATTCAACAAATTTCCATTTTTGGAAGCCTATAACGCAAACAATTCAAAACGTTAAGTGTAGCCACAATTCCCAGTGAGAAAGAGATCCTTTATCACACCCCCCAACACAAAAAAAAGGTTACTATAACCATCTTCCCTGTTATTTATAATGTAGCAATTTTGGTAATCAACCACAAGCATATTTATCCTCACCCATTCCCCTGTCACCCCACCCACTGAAGGGCAAGAAAAAGGTTAGTGCTAAAATCCAGTGTTATTCAAGCCAAGAATTTCTGGCAACAATTTTCATTTATTTTGAACTACTTGAACCAGCTCCACTTGGCTGGTAGGGCTGCATTTTCCAAGTTGCAGTCAGAACTTGCTGAATGCTCAGCTTCTGTGAAAGTGCTGTGTTTCGATTTCAGCAATGAAAGCCATGTTTAGACAGATTAGAATGCAAGGGTTAGCCCTTTTATTTAAAAAGACACATTAAAGACACTTAGACGCACATCAATAGAAAAAAATAACTTCCTTTTATTTACCAAAAAAAACAAAAAATCCAAATATTGGATTGTGTAAACAAAATTCACAATCTGTTCCCTTTGTGACTAACACAGATGCTTAAGTCTTCAAAGTCTAGGTTCCATCAGCTTCTTGATTTCCTCTTTGACAGAGCCTCCAGTCACACAGTCCAGCAGACAAATCCAAGTCACAGTTCGCTGTAACAGGAAGTCTCTCAGAAGCCAAACATACGTGCGCCAGTTGAAGAAAAAGTAAATGCACAGAGCCTTCCTCGTATTCCAAGGCATGCAGCAAGCCACCCAACCTGCTAGGGAGCCTTGAGGATGTTCAAATGTTCTTTTTGCCCACAAGTACATGTGATTCTTTTTCCTTGGGGGGTGAGGAGTTGGGGTGGGATTACAGAACATTCAAATGCAACAAAAAATATATATATCACAAGGTCATTACATATATCACAAGGTGATTACAGACTTTTGAAAGGAAAACTTAAAACCTTAGACATTGCAAGTTGCAGTACATTTTACTTCAGAATTTCAGCTGGCGTACTTTGTGTCAACTTGGAATAACAGCTCCCCCTCCAATTAGCGGCAAAAGCAACTAAAAGGGTGGGTGGAGTGTGTACGCACGCATGTGTGTGTTGAGGGCGGGGGGGTGCTGAAATGAGAAAAAGTACGTACATTTCTAAACAATTCAATCACTTGATGACAATATTCAGCATAAATTGAAAAGGGGATTTAAAAAAAAAACAAACAGCAACTAATCCAACTGTCAAAAAGATTTATCAACATGAAAGATTTTGGTAAAACGCACCATTTAACTATTCGTGCTTGGATGGTCACTTAAAAAGCAAGCCTCCCACGCTCCTCTGGTTGTTAAAAGGGCCACGGCAGCTGAAACTCCATTCACCATTGTAAAAAAAAAATTGGTAATTTCAGCCTGTCGTGTTGCTACATGTGTTACAATTGTGTTGCTACATGTGCTATTAACTGGAATTCGTGCAAATTCTTCTTCCATTTGCTCCCCCTCCTCCTCACCAGTTCTAAACCAAATAAGAAAAACACATTGAGGCTTCATAGTTTGCAGCCTCTACTACCAATTTCCACTTAACAGCTTAAAATTACTCCGCCAACTCATCTCGATATTAGCCGCAACCCTGCTTTTTAACTCGTTCTTTACCAGTTTGATATTGTGGCAGTGATATGTTTTAGAACCAGTTTAGGTCTCCTACATTTTTTGCTTTCCCACTCCCAAGCCCAGTGCTTGAAAGACAGTTATCTAATGTTGTGGTTTTACAGACTTGCTCTTTACAAGCGATGTCTACAAGCCTCCCACAGTAGTGTTGATCCTAATAAGGGATGACTCACTGCTGAAGAATGGCTTCCATGGGAACTCCAAATAACTGTGATAAGAATGAATGTACCACATCACCAGCTGATCCTATCTCCCCTATCCTTCTCTCCATGCTTTAGTTCAAAGCCACACAGGCAGCTGCGAGGTGTACAGTGATTCTGACAGATACGTGCTACTTCTGATTTGCATCTACTGCTACCGACTGAGGTAACAAATCTTTCCTTTGCATGATCAATCACTGGGGTATTACACTGAACAAACAGCATGATACATGCCATTCAATGTCGGGCAAAGAAGGTATTTCCCCACTTCCCTCAAGTAAACAATGTGCTGTATTTCAAGCAGTTTGTCAGGTTCTGTAGAACGTATAAGTGATGTGCAACAGTAAACACAAGCTCTCGATAAACCAAAAAAGGGGCACGGTTGAGTTCATTCTATTGTGCATTTTTAAGCCTACCTTCACAATAGAGTGTGCTCATTTCCAAGTGACTGTTGATGATTTTTTCAGAATTAACTGAACCTTTTTTTAAAAAAGTGTGCATTCAAAAACCAGTACAACTCCTTCTCCACTGCAAATTGGAGAAGGCTTCTCCTAGTTCCCGACTGTAAGAGCTCAGAGTGCAAAAGTTCTTCTCTCCCCCTCCTGGCTCAAAACTCTTACAATTTTCAAACATGTTATAGGAATGTTTTAGTGGATCCTGGTGTAATAAACTTTAGCCAAAATGCACAGCAATAAAGAGCAAATTTGGAACACGTGGTAATCTAGGATTGGAGATTAAAGTATTTTAAAAAGATTAAAGAACAGGCACAATCTCCTGCTGGCAGTCACTTAAACAGTTCATTCATCAATTTACCATAAATTTAAATCTCCATTTTTATGCACATTTCTGAATTGGAGAACAGCGATGGAGGTGGAGGTAAATGGTAATATCTGGACATACCATGTTTTGGTCGCAAGGTTTTAAAAAAAACATGCCAATGCAAATGACAGCTGTTGTTGCCATGGGGCAAACAACTGATAGAAGACCCTTCCCTCATTACACAACAGGTGTTTCGCTTCGCTTTCCCCCCCCCCACCTCAAATATGCCTAATCAGAGAATCCAGATTGAATTGTCACTTTCCGATTCAACTTCCATTGGCTTGTGCTCAAGTATTGCCCTGAGCTTTTTAGGTTAGTCAGGTGTCAAACACTTCATTTGGTTTGCAGCCCTAATATGGTTTTTTTTGGTGATTTTGTTCCTCAAAATTGTCAAATAAAAATTGTCATGATCCTGACATCAAAACATCAAACAGATTAAGAATAACACATTTGGATATGATTAATGAAGTATTGGGACAGCCAACCTGATCATACACAAGCCCAGTTATGAGCAACTTGGGTGTCCCATCCTCATTTCTAAGAGGATTCCACTGGATTACTTATCTGAATTCATTATCTACTTCACAATTAAAGTTGGTGTTATAAGCAAACTACAAAATTTCACAGTTCTCTCTCACTTCCATATATCCCCAGACATCCAACTGTGCTTTATTTAATTCACAAACTCAAATGCAACTGTGGCACACAACATATGATACCTTTTCTGAGTGAGGAAACAAAAAAAAAGTGCCAAGGAACCTCTTATTACAAACTGGAAAATATAAAGTACTTTGTTTAAACACTAAGTGCTACACTGTCCAAGACAATACATATTTTTAAACTATCACATAAACAACAACTTTTTTTTTTAAGTACAAGTATTTTCCAAGAAAATAGGGAATTTAGTAATTCGTGCAAGAACACGTTCTTTTTGTCCCTGATAAAGAAAAATGTGGATTAAGCCACAAGATTTGAATACAGTATCTCCATTCCCATTCTTATAGATAATAGGCACTTTTGATTCATGTTCATGTAGACAAATATAAATTAGCCACATCTGTTCTTGTCCATGGGTTTTTTTTGTTGATATACTGTACATATATAAAACGAAAAATATCTTTGGTCCTTGAACATTATATTAGCCAAGCGTTTTGCACACTTTCACATCCAAAAAAAGTGAAGTGTACGCTCTCTCAAACCAGGAGCCGCGGATAGCACAATAGCGACTTCTGTCGTCATCTGCTAATAATCCTGTATCCTGCGTCTGGAGCAAAACCATTAGAGTTTAGAAAGCACTCAAAAAAAAAGCATGCAACTGCGAAGAAGCAGTTTCACATGGTGTATCATCCCATACATGGCGTTCGCAAGCCCCCAAATGCAACCGTTCCCCCACCCTGTTTACAGAAGGCAACACGAGACGGACCTCTAGGTTTCAGCTTCTTTGCTGCATGAATTTATCGGAGAACAGGCAAGAAGGGAAAATCTGAGCCTCTCCTTCACCCCCAAATCAGCATTTTTTTTGTTAAAAGGGGCTGGTCAGTCCCGACCACAAGAGTGTACGGGTGCTGAATTCCCATGTTGTCATTGTAGGATGACAGCCAGAACAGGAGGAGGCAAAGCCAAAGCAAAGACAATGTTTTGTCATTTTGTTTTTTTTTAAAAAAAGAAGCATTTTAAAGCTGCCATACCCACCTCCTGGCTCGGGGTTAAATCGAATTTGATTTTACTCCCCTTCCCCTCTCTCAAATAGTTTCGATCTGCCTCAACTAGAGGCAAAGAATGCAGGCGAGCTATTTTTTTTCTGAATTAAAAGTTAAGCTCTGAAGAGTTGAGCAGATCAGCATTGCACTAAACAAGCCAGGGCAGGGTCAAACTTTCTACTGTGTGTGTGTGTGTGTGTGTGTAAAGTGTGTTTCTCCCACCCCGATCCAAACCACAAAGAAAGGTGCTGTGCCCTCCCCCTTGCGTTCTCACCCTCTGCTCTTTTTGACCCTTTTGTCTGTTTCTCAGCAAAGCCTTCTTGCCTTCCTTTCAGTTGCAGGGCAGCCAGGTGGAGTAGGTGTGCTGCTGGCAGGTAAACACCGGCTGCACATGGGCGATGTAGTAGTTGTTGAAGTTGGCGTCGGTCACGTAAGGAGCCGGCTGGTAGTAGCAGGTCACATTGGCCACATTGGGGATGATGTTCTGCTCAGCCAGGACCCGGAGGGCCAGCATGGTGATGAGGTTCAAGGTCTGCCTCCTCTCGTGTCCCATCAGGCAGACGGTGCTCTCGTTGACCACCCTCTGTAGGGTCATCAGGTAGTCGTACTTACGGTCCTCCAGGCCCAGGAAGTGGTTCTGCAGGTAGGACTCCAGCTTCCTCTGCTGCTCGCCGATATCCGAGAAGTCGATGAAGAAGCGGGAGCACATGTACCGCTGCAGCGCCTTCATCTCACTCTCAGAGGCCGCCCGGAAGCCCCGCACCAGCAGGTTGCAGTACTTGAGGAGGCCGCCGCCGCGGATCTCCTCGGGGTTCCTGGTGGCGATCACCTTGTGCTGCAGATGCTCCAGCGCCTCCTCGAAGTCGCCGTAGACGCTCTCGCCCAGGATGGTGGGGTGGAAGTGCTCGGACATGGGGTGCTCCGAGCACTCGTAGAAAAGCAGCAGCGAGTCCAGGTTAATCTGGAAGGCGTCCACGCTGAACTCGAACTGGCGCCGCAGCGAGTCCACGAACTTCAGTTCGACGTTCTTGCCGCTGTTGTTGGACAGCGAGATGAGGCTCCAGCGGTCCGAGTCGTTGCAAACTTTCACCATCTTCTGCACGTAGGCTTCCTTCAGGGTCAGCGGGGTAATCTTCTCCTTGTTCACGCCCTCGGGCAAAAAATCCAAGAGGCAATCCAGCACCACGTTCTTGACCGTCTGAAACTCCTTGTCCCCGCTCAGGTCAGCCCGGAAGATAAGGTCCAGGTCCTTGTAGCCCAGCCCGCTGCGTTGGTGCAGGACGTGACTGGCCGCCGAGCCGTTCAGCCTCACATCCCGCACCCGGATCCGCTTCTCTTCCAAGCGGCTCCGCACCACCTGCACGATCTGCCGGGGCTTCAGCTCCAGGGTCGGGAAGTTACCCCGCCCGTGGATCGGGATCGTCTCTGTTAGGATCCTGTCGAGCCGCTGCACTTGCTCCCAGTTCAGAACGTTAAAACTACTGCATTTCGTGTTGGCATTTTCATCAGCCATTGTAATGTGCAGGCTCACTTCTTCAGAGAATGAGAGAGAGAGAGGGCAGAGATTTATTTTATTATTTTACAGACGTGATCAATTTCTTATCCTCCTCTCTGCTTTTTTTTTTAATTCCCTCGACTGCGCGAGCTGCAAAGCTTTAGCTATCTGCGTATTAACTCTCCCATTAGTTTTTATATGGCTTCTCCGTGCAGTTCCGGTAGTGAGTCACGGACATGGCACGCCTATTATATTTGCATAAATTGCTGAGGCCTGGCGCTTGCTTGCACCTTAAACGACTCAAAATAACGCACGTTGCTTAAACTTTTCATATTTTTTCTGCCCCTCCCCCCCCGTTTATCAATGTTTTCGGGAAATGGAGTGGGTGAGTGGGCTAGGGTTTCCAAAACGAAGCTGGTGGCAAGTGAGGATTGAAAGGACCCTCTTCCTTCTCCTCTCACGCCAGCTCCCGCCCCTATACCCATTTCTCCATGAATGTATCAACTCTCAGCAGCTGGAGAGTTGGGTGGGCGGGGATACGCTAATTGACAACCGTGCAGACCAATAGGTAGCTGGTGCCCGCCTTGTGGTGGCGCCATACGACCAGTCACCGCCGGCTAGGGGCGGGGCTCCTTGCGAGGAGTAATTTACTGTCCCAGGGAAATTCAATGAAAAGTGAAGGCTGCGGTGTGGCTAATGTCAGTGAGGAATTCCATTCCAAACAGCTGCTTGTCATCCTGCACCCCAGCCGACAAACCGGACTTTTAAATATATCACCTATTTAACAACCCGTATCCCGCCTTCCAACGGGATTTCTCCCCTTTAAAATTTTTTTTTTTTTGCAAACAAAAGTGCTGGGAATTCTGGAGTTACCTGTAACCTTCGAGCCCGGGGGAACCTGTTGGGTTAGGGCTGCTGACGTGAAAGACTTCAAATGCGAGCGATTCATTGTGAAGGTTACAGATAGCAATAATTTATTTCAACTGCACAAGACCCTGTCATTTTACACACCCTGATTTTAATGAGACCCTTGTATTTTCCTCACCAAATGGTGGCCTTTCGAAAGAAATGTGAAAAAAACCCCGGCGAAATGTTAATTGCTGCTCCTAACACAAGTTGCATTTGACATCGCTACTGGATATCTCGACGGTGCAAATGATATTGAGATCAGTAGGGAATAATTTCGCCTGGTTGTCTTGAAGCGCGTTTAGTATTTCCCGTGAAGTCGAAGTCAGCTGTGTGTGTGCGTCATTTTAAATGTAAAACTGCTTGAAGCACTTTGGAATCCTACCAGACGCTGAGACCCGGATAAAGTAGATTATCGGAAGTTATGCCTGTTCCGAAGGGATTTGACGAGTTTAAAAGTTTAAATATAATATATCTCCCACATATTTTTTTAAACTGCAGTCTGTGTAACCGAACTGCTTTAAAAACCAAGCGAGCAAAAATGTTTAAAAAAAACGTGACTGCACGAATGTTGCGAATTTCACAGTCTGTCCAGGGCCAGTGTCAGTGTAGCGTGCTAACTGCGTCTCCTGTTGGCAGTACTACAAATCGCGACAGTCCGCAAATTAACAGTAATCATTCCCAATCTCTGCTTTTGTTGTTTCAATGAAAATAGCTGTTGCAGACTGAACGAAACAGTACAAACGACGGTTAGATGAAATATTTCGATGATTCTCATTTGTGACCTTTCCGAGAGCAGAAGTAACTCTTATCCCTTATTGTTCCCGTTACAATGGATTTTGTGTCCAACAGCCAAACTCATGCAACGTAAAACGAGTTGAGGAAAGAAGTAACGGATTTGTTAGAAACATAGTACACTAAATTTTAAGGATACATCAACTTAACACATATCTCTGATTATTCACACCCCTCTAATTGGTAATTAAGCAGAGCTAGGAAGAGATTGGTAAAGCTCGAATGATCAGGAAGCAGCAGTAGGTTGGAAAGACAGAACACAATTTGTCACAATCAAATGCAGACCCATTAATCTTAAGCCCATATAAATTAACATAATTCATTATCAGAGGTAATTTTGAGAATAATTCTATATAACAATAACCCAGTTAATATTAATCAGCTTACACACCAACCAGTCCCCTGACTAGGAATAAATGATAGGGTGGGTTGTTTTATGAAGGATTGGAGAGGCTATACTTGTATCTCAGAAGTTTAGAGATGACTTGTTCAAAACACACAGAATCCAGAAGGGTCTTGACAGGGTGCATGTGGAAAGGATCTTTCCTCCACTGGGTGAATGTAGAACTAGGGGTTACTGTTTAACATTACAGGCCACCCATTTAAGATAGAAATCATAAGAATGGAATCCACATTATGGGAGGAATGTGCTAGTGCTGGAGAGAGAGTAGAGGAGATTTACCGGGATGTTGTGGGCTGGAGAATTTCAGTTATGAAAATATATTGGATAGACTAGGGTTGTTTTCTGGAGATTAGAAGAGATTAGAGGATACATGATTGAAATGTATAGAGTTACAAGGGGCATGGATAAGGTAGGCAGAAAGTAACATTTCCCCTTGGTGGAGGAATCAGTGACCAGGGGACATTAAGTCATAGAGTCATACAGCACAGAAACAGAGCCATCATTTCAATTCATCTGCACCAATCAGACATTCCAATCTGACTTAGTCCCGTTTGCCAGCATTTGACCATATCCCTCTAAACTCCTTCTATTCATATATCCATGCAGATGTGTGTTAAATGTTGTAATTGTACCCCCCTCCACCACTTCCTCCGGCAGATTGATGCATGCAAAACCATCCTCTGCGTGAAGAAGTTGCCCCTCAGGTCTATTTTAAATCTTTCCCCTCTCATCTTAAACTTATGCCCTCTCGTTTTGGACTCTGCAATGCTGGGGAAAAGTCCTTGGCTATTCACCTTATCCAACCCCCTCATAATTCTGTAAGCCTCTATAAGATCACCCCTCAGTCTCCAACGGTCCAGGCAAAAAAGGTCCCAGTCTATTCAGCCTCTGCCTATAGCTCAAACCTCGAACCCAGCAACATCCTTATAAATCTATTTGCAACCTCTCCAGTTTAACAATACCCTTCCTTTAGAAGGGTGACCAGAATTGTACGCGGTATTCCAAATGTGGCCTCAGCAACGTCCAGTACAGCCACAGCATGATATCCCAACTCCTATACTCAATATTCTGATCAATGAAGGCAAGCGTGTCAAATATCATCTTCACAACCCTGCCTATCTGTGACTCCACTTTCAAGGAACTATGCACCTGCACCCCTAGGTCTCCGTTCGGCGACACTCCCCAGGGCCCAACCATTAACTGCATAAGTTCTGCCTTGGTTTGCCTTACCAAAATGCAGACCTCACATTTATCTAAAATAAACTCCATCTGTCATTCCTCAGTCCATTGGCCCAACTGATCAATGTCCTGTTGTACTCTGAGATAATCTTCTTCAATGTCCACTACACCACCTATTAAAATGGCAGAATGTTCAGACGGGATGTGAGAAAAAAACATTTCCATCCGTAGGGTGGTGGGAATCTAGAACTCACTGTCTGAAAGTGTGGTAGAGGCAAAACCCCTCATAATAATTAAGAAGTAGTTAGGTATCCAACCGTAATTCCGAGGCTTACAAGGCTATGAGCCAAGCGCTGGAAAATGGGCCTGGAATAGATAGGTGCTTAGTTAGACACAATAGAACAAAAGGCCTTTTTCTATGCTGTAGATCTCTATGATAGAGCTTTTCTAGTCTTTTAAATTCTCCTCTGGAAAAGGTGGTGTAGGTAGAATCTTGAATATTTTCAAGGTAGGTAGGTTCTTGATAAGGAAGGGATTGGGGCTTGGGAGGAATGTGGAGTGCAGGTTAAAAATTAGATCACCCATAATTTTATTGATTGGCAGAATGGGCTCAAAGGGGTGAGTGGCCTCCTCCGACTCCCATGTTTGTATGACTTACTTATGGAAATGAGAAATGGAAATGTGTAAAACCCAATTATATGGCTGAGGCACTTCTATTTATATAAAATTGGAGATGAGCAATTTTTGGTTGAATTCAAATGTGTGGGCACTTAGGAGCAAGTTCTGAACAAGGTGTAAGCTTATAATCCTTAGCAGAGTTAGAGTAGGAGCAAATGTTTAAGTGAGGAGTGCCTTGGGAACCACTGTTGCAACCACAATTGTTCTAATGTACATACATGAAGCGATTGTAGAAATTTAAAAGCAAGGTCATTTGAGAAATTCCAAAATAAATTGGTTAAGACGTATAAATGGACTAAGCAATGGCAGAAGGAGAAATTGGGAATTACATGCAAATTGCAATCTGACATTGGAAAAGAGGGAGAAAAAGTCAGTGCTGTCTGAATAGTTTTGGAACAATGGCAAAATAAACTGAAGAAGCCTTCCAAGACATTGTAAACTGGCAAATGTACATTTTCAAAAAGGATCGCAATTAACAACAAATATGATGTGGAACAAGGCATAAAAGCAGATGAGATGGCATATTGTATTGTAGCAGCAGTGTCCCTATCTCTTGGCCAGCCAGAAAATCTGAGTTCAAGTCCCATTTTAGGATGGAGTCATAGAGACATACAGCATAGACACAGACCTTTCTGTCCAACTCGAACATGCCGATCAAGTTTCCCAAACTAAACTAGTCTCATTTGCTTGTGTTTGGCCCATATCCCTCCAAACCTTTTCTGTTCATGTACCTGTCCAAATGTCTTTTAATTGTTGTAACTGTACCTGCATCTACCACTTCCTTTGGCTGTTCATTCCACATCCAAACCACCCTCCGTGTGAAAAAGTTGCTCCTCAGGTCCCTTTTAAATCTTTCTCGTCTCATCTTAAAAAATATGTCCTCTAGTTTTGGACTTCCCTACTCTAGGGAGCAAAGACCTTTGCTATTCACTTTATCTTTGCCCCTCATGATTTTATAAACCTCTATGATGTCACCTTCAACCTCTTGTGCTCCAGTGAAAAAAAGCCCCAGCCCAACCAGCCTCTCCTTACAATTCAAACTCTCCAGTCCCAGTAACATCCTTGTAAATGTTTCTGCACCCTCTCCAATTTAATAATATCCTTCCTATAGCAGGGCAACCAGAACTGTACACATTTACTCCAAAAGGACCTCACCAATGTCCTGTACAACTGCAACATGATGTCCCAACTCCTATACTCACTGGTCTGAGCAATGAAGGCAAATATGCCAAATGCTTTCTTTACCACCCTCTCTTATCTGTGATGCAACTTTAAAGGAACTATGTACCTGAACCCCTAGGTCTCTAACAATGCTCCCAAGGACACAACCATTAATTGTATAAGTCCTGCCCTTGTTTGTCTTACCAAAATGCACCACCTCTCGTTTATCCAAATGAAAATTCACCTGTCACTCATCGTCTCATTGGCCCAATTGGTCAAGATCACTTTGTAATCTTAAGTGACCTTCTGCACTGAAACACTATACCACTGATTTTGGTGTCATTGACAAACTACTACGCATGCTTCCTAAATTTGCATCCATATTGTTTATATAAATTATGTGATGGTCATGGAGGTCTGTCCAACCAGATTGTATTTTTTATTTGAAAAAGCAGAGGAGATAGCAATCAGATAAGAAAGTACCTAAATGAAACAGTTCAAACTGATTGCAGACAAGAAGCCTTTCAAGTACTGGTGGATGATGCTTTGTGATAGATGCCACACTAGTCTTACATGAAAAGAAACTGAAGAATGGACTTTTTGGCCTAAAGAGGAAATATACGTGCTGATTTTACAGGTAGTGCTATTAGGGTTTTAATGAAATAACTTGAATTTACACAGTCTTTTCTGTCTCAAAGTGCTTCATAAGTATTTGAAACTATAGTCACTTCTCTGAAATAGAAAACTAGTTTAGCAAGCAGCAAAATAACAAAGCAATCCAATAAATTATGAGACTGATATTTTGGCCATTTTGAGGAATTAGTATCGGCTGGGCCCCAGGAGACCTCTCCTGCTGTTTGGATAATCCTATGAATTATTTTCCATTTATTTAAGAGGCAAGATGTGGCTACATTTTAAGGGCGGCACCTACAACAATCTACTGAATTAGTATCTTGGCTTAGGTTGAGCTAATTGTTTCAAACAGCAATCTTCTGACTAAGTGGCAAGAATGCTAATGTTAAGTGAAGGCTGCCATTTAAAGAAGGTTAACCTGGAATATTAATGTAATTTAAATTACTGGAATAGTACCTAAACAGTAAATTACTGAAACACAGTTAAGACTGATGCCAGGAAATGGGGAGAAATTAGTTTCAGATAGAAAAACCAGAAATCATAGAATCATGTAATGAACAATGCAATGCTACATTGGCACTTCTATTTTATAATATCCATCTTTAAAGGCTTATATGCATTATTCCAGCACAATATAAATCGAGCAAAATGTTTATTTCCAAAGTTGTAATCAGAATTTTTTGCCACCAGAAAACATAAAATCTTGCATTAATAATATAACATGGTTTTGTCTCAAAACGTTTCCTACTATATAAGGTGATATGAAATGTTCTGAACAGAGGGATCATAATTGTACTCAATTCAGCCCAGCGTGGGGTTCATGTGATCTGTTATCAAAATCTGTGTAAAGTGCCACTTATTAGATCTTGGCATCAGAAGGGCAGGAGGATCTCTGGATACAGATCCACAGAAAGGGAGAAATGAAACAGATGTTGCAGTAAAAGAAAACAAACGAAAATAACATTTCTTTCAGTTGACCACCAAGAAGAATGCTGGTGAGAAATGATTCACTGTTCAAAAGAGAAAGGACTTGTGGAGATTTGAGGAACGGGAAGTCACCAAAGTATGTGTTACAGTTGGAAGCTGGTTTTGGATTCTTGAAGAAATGGCTCCAAATGACGCACAAGCAGAGGATGAGCCAAAGATCTGCGTTTAGGCAGAATGCACATTCACAAAGCAATCGTGCAGCCTTTGAATCCAGTTTTACAGTTTTGTTCCAATTTTAATCAATATTCTAGCCATAGTGTCAAATTTGTAGTTAGGTGCCAGGGAAATATAATTGTATTTTGACAAAGCTGACAAATAGCACTTTTAAACATAGCATCAAAAATCCTATTTTCGAAACTTATTATCTTTGTCATCGTTACTTGGATTAAGCATTGAAATTAACACAGGATTTGTATTGCAACTGCCTGAAATGAGTCCAATAAAAATGAGATCCCACTAGTGCAGGGGAACTTGGCAAGCCAAAACTTCACTCCCTCATGTACATAGACTGACTAGACTGAGAGGAAATTCAGCTGTATAATTTTTTTTTAAAAAAAGCTACCACACTCTTTTCTAACTGCTCTAAACTGTTTGGCACCAGTGTAAAATATGAGGGACTGTTTAGTGTGAGACTAACATAAAACGCTTTTTCAAAGAAACGATCCATCTGAGGACACATTCTAATATGCAGAATTGAGATATTGTGTCTATACTGGTCATGTATCATTTTCCAAATGATGGTGGCCTCATATCCTCTGAGCCATTTGAACAACTGGTTGTCTCATGCAAAATAATGTCCTATGGCTCATTATTCATCTCATTTACCAATTCTTCCTAGAGGAAAGTACATCATCCTGTTTCTCTCCCTCTCCTCTCCCTGGCAAATTAATGCACCCAAGAATAGCCATTGAAGTGGTTGGGTGGTAGCAAGAAGGTAGCTGCAAGGGTGAGAAGAGATCAAGAAATCACAGGGGTTGAATACAGAATTATCTTACATGCCCAAAAGGTTTCTGCCTAAGTTTTGGTAAGGGGCTTAGAAGAATTCACCATTGTGTTTCCAGGGTTTCTGCTTTTATATTTAATACACAATAACAAATAAGTCTCCACCTGTGTCTGTTACATTGACCAAATCAAATATTAAGAAAACACCCTGTCCACAAGTTCAATGAATGGCAATGTTGATTAAAAACTTTGTAACTCTCGCCTTAACAAAGATTTAGAAATTGACAGCAGCACAAAGTTGTATTTTTTGACACTACTTTCCTAATTTTCCATCTGCTTATGTAGTATAATTATTGGAGCAATTGCCATCAAAACATGGACTCAGAGTTACAACAGTACAAAATAGTTGGATACAATTTGAATGATACACACAGTTCAACATTTTGAATCTTAAATGGGTTCTTATGACTTTACCATTTTGACAAAGACAGCAGATTGCATCTGAGCCATGTTGCTGCCAGCACTGGAGTCTCCAGCACTTAAGTTATGAAATTTGAATGTATGTTGGGCATAATTTTTCATCCAAATGATTAGAACACTGTGCTCAGCACATGAGTAAGTTTTCCCTGTGAAAACTGAGTGGCTTTAAAATGTACCTTAATGTCAGCTTTTATAGGTTGTTTAGCAACACACCTGGTAACAGCATGCTTCTTTTACACGTTTATGATATTAATAAAAAGGCAAAGCCCTTTTTGCTCCAGAAACTTTTGCCCTATTGAGTTGAAGAATAGTTTCTGTCTTCTGTCGATCAAACTACATTTTGAGCTCTCCTTGGGTGGCATGTTTTTATTGTTCCTGGTTTTTCAAGCATCTCTGCTCTTTAACTATCACTGAAGTAACTGATTGCTACACTTCTGCTAAACTAAACGGCCATCTCATGACTCATTCCTAATAAGAGCTTGGACTGACAGCAGTACTCTTGCTTCTAAGTCAGAAAGTTTCAGCTTCAAGCTCGATTTGAGGAGTTTAGCACCTAATCAAGGCTGAGATGTCATTGCAGTACTGGGGGTTTTGGTGTAAACAGTGCAATTGATGCACAAAGGAAGTATAAAATTCGCAAATGGTTTTACATCTTGCTGATTATCTTTTCTATTGACTCTTTCTTTGGTAACAGTTTTTGCCCCTATATTTCTGTGAAATGTTTTACGATGACTATTTAAAGGCTCTTTATAAGTGAAAGCTATTAACCTTGTTAACAATGAAGGCAAAGCAGTTTCACGATCATTTATTTGCTGATCATGCAGCTTTCTCTGAACATTCTGTGGGTAGGCTGTTTTGCTCCACTTTTGCTGTAAGCTGAGATGGGTGGCTGCTAAAAACAGCTTTGCCAACCGCCTCTCGACCATTTTCCCTGAGGCAGGATGAGGGGTGGAAGGTAGTAGCGTTCCCTGCTCGCAAGCAATTAGTGGCCATTGACTAAGGGTCACGCAGGCTAGTTGGAGCAAAGTGACCAGGATTCTCGGTTGTGACCTGGCTGCATGACAATTTTCGAATACAAAGTTTATTTTAAATAAAGAATTTCCAAGCACATTGCTACTATTATCTTGATGATGTTATCTCTGTTATCTTGGCAGAATTTGAATTCAATCAAAATACCTGGAATTAAGAATCTAATGATGACCATCAATCCATTGTTGGAAAAATCTATCTGGTTCACTAATGCCCTTTAGGGTACTGTGACTCTGTGGCAATGTAGTTGACTCTGAACTGCCCTCTGGGCAATTAGGGATGGGCAATAAATGCTGGCCTAGCCAGTGATGCTTTCAGCCCCGTTAATTAAAAAAAAATGAATTTTGTTGAGCAAGGCCTTCTTCCTGGTTGTGTTAACTTCACCAAGAGGAAACATCCATACGCCCACTAAGAGCATGAGGATCTGATTAGACTTGGTGCTGATTCAAATCTACTCAGTTCCAGAGAATTATGTTAAAGATACCACACAAGTGCCAGGCAAAAAGAGAAAACCTCACCCTCTCCCCTTGATATCCAATGGCATTGCCATCACTGAATTCTATCAACATCCTGGGGAATACCATTGACTACAAATTGAAATGGCCCAGCCATATAAATGCTGTGGCCAAAGAGCAGGTGAGAGGCTGGGAATTCTGTAGTAGGTAACTCACCGTTAGACTCCCTAATCCCTGCCCAGCATCTGCAATGTACAAGTAAGGCATATGAAAGAATATTCTCTACTTGACTGGATGAATGCAGCACCAGCAATCAGATTGTTGCCATCAAGAACAAAGCCATCGACTTGATTAGCACTCCATCAACCACGGCCAGTGCACAATAACAACAGTGGGTACCATACACAAAATGCACTGTTTCATCGTGGCAATCCTCCTTCATTGGAACCTTCCAAACACATGACCTCTATTATCTTGAAGGACAAAGGCAGTAAATGCATCAGAACACCATCACCTGCAAGCTCTTCTCCAAGCAACGCACTGTCCTGACTTGGAACTACATCCCTTGCTGCTGCTTGGTCAAAAAGCTAGAACTCCCTTACTGTGTGTGCACCTATATTAGATCGATTACAGCAATTCAAGAAAGGTGGCTTATGGCCACCTTCTCAAGGGCAGTTAGGGTGGGCAACAAATGCTGGCTTTACCAGTGATGCCAACATCACATGAAATAATAAAACAAAAATAATAAAACAAAAATAAAATTCCACGCTGAAGCAAAGGTTTCCAAGCTCCCATAATACTGATGGGGCTCTCCATTAGAATGCTTTTATTTTGCATAAGGTCTATCTGGAATGCAGAAAAATACTGCTTGTTAGTGATACCACCATAATGGCCTAATGAAGAGGGAGACCTGACTTATCCAAGCTGATAAAAAAGAAACACCAACTTAAAAATAAAATCTGGCAGAATTATCCATTAATGTTATCTTCCACAAAACAGCGAAATACTTTGAATGAAAACTATTTCCTCTGAACTTTCCTTACTCTGCAATTAGTAATGGTCTGTGGTTTGGCTTACAGTGGGGAATTGTGGCTAGGCAAGACTGCAGGCTCGATGGCCAGCTAACCAGAATTTCCAGGTACAGTTCAGATAAAACCGTTCGTTGCTATTGAATTACTCTCATTGGCTCTGTTTGAATAACTGCCTTGTTTTCACAACTTTCTTTGCTATTTCCCAAACCCTTCAAGTGATTCATACTGTAACAGAAAATGGACTGTCATGTTTTAATCACTGAAGAGAGCAACTGACAAGGTATTTTCTGACATTTGGCAAAGCCTCCTGAATTGATCCTCACAAGCTACTCAACCAAGATTCAGTTTGAATCATGCACACGCTGCTAAGCAAGCTTTAAATATGTAGTGAACATCCAAGAAAAGATTACATCTCCAGGGTATTTTAGAGGAAAAACATTTGAATAATTGTGTTAGACAAATATCGTAATAGGCCTGCCCAGTAAAAGATGTAAATAACTACCAAAATTGTGTAGCAATTATTGACTTATAACATCATTGTGGAAGACCAAAAATTGTTGCTGGGAAGTTAGGTGCACATGGGACTCTCATTGAAATTGCTTATGCAGATGGTGACTTTTTTTCCAGGCTGCGGATTAATATCTGGTTGCAATATGGGAATTTGCACAAAAATTACACTTTGTTCTATACATATTTTGTTGTTCATACATTTGCTTTGGTATTTTGGTTTTATTTCTGTAAAGTATGTTTGTTATGTTTCTTAGTGCAGACCTTCTTCAACACAAATACACAAACAACCAATGCCATATGGCATTGCAGTTTTAAGTGTGATGGGATTCCTTGTTTGATTTGGCTAATATATTTAAACTAGTGAACTGCAGAATGAATTAATGAAAAAGGAAAAACCTTTTAGTCATAATGTTTGATGATTTTAGGATATGTAGGGGACTTGTACATAACTAATTAGGCATTAGCAGAAATTCAGGCCAAAAACTCAAACTAATCCAAGTTGTTTCATTTGATTGGATCAGTTCCAACCTCTTAGCATTTACATATTTCATGTAGAATGACAGAACTGAGCATAGTAAATTATACAAACATAAAAGTAAAAAAAAAGATCAAGTTTTCATTTGCATTAATGGCTTTGGAAGTGATTTCAATAGCTTGGATTTAGCTTTGGGGTCTGTTGGGAGCAGTGCAATTTATATCAACTGTAGATGAATAATTGGACTGAGACTACTTCACACAACTGCATAGTAAATAAACAGAGGGACATATTCATGTTACTAATGACTGTTATATATTAGTGGAATCTAACAGGTCATAAGCTTGGCAGTTGCTTCAACCTTAATCAGAGTTTTTAATGTTATCGTCAACCTTCATCATATCAATTTACTTTCATTTCCATACAATCACAGGCTCAGCCCCTCTACTGCTGAAATCCAAATCCAAGCTTTTATTTTCTTCCGAGCTCAAAACTCCAACTGTTGCACTAATCTCATGGGCACTAACCTGGTTGACCTTCCCATCCTTCACTCTGTAGAACTGTAATCCACTTTCCAAAATTCTCCATTTATCCATCTTAATTATCCCTGTCTCCCTCTTCAACTTCCACATCATTCCTGTCGTGCCACTATTTGTCCATATGCTAAGCTGCGAATTTCCCTTCCTTAACTTGGCTGCCTGTCTTACTCTCCCTCTTCCTCTACCATCTCTCTTAAAATCTTAGTCTTTGACAAAATGTTTGCTCACATCTTTTTCTCTTTCATTTATGTTATTGATTATACCTCCGAGTTGTTCAACACTGAAGTTGCTGTATAAATGCTAGTTGTCATTCCTTTGATTATAATATGTATATTTGATTTGACTTATTATTGTCATGTACCGAGATACAGTGAAGGTACCGTTTTGCTTGCTGTCTAGACAAATCATTTCTTACATAAGTGCATCAGTACCGTAGAACTGAATGCAGAATATAGTGTTAGAGTTACAGAGATGGTGCAGAAAAAGCTCAATTCTAATACATGAGAGGTTTGTCATTAACCTAATAGAAGTGGAGAAGAAGCTGTTCTTTAATCTGTATGTGTTTTCAAACTTTTGTATCTTTTGTCTGATGGAAGAGGCTGGAAGAGAGTACATGCTTTTGTGGGCACTAATCTGATGGGCACTAACTGCTTTGAAGTGCATATATGTGTGAACTTTTGATTGGGATTTATTTCCTAAAAACTTCAGAACAAGAAGGAAGTCATTCCTATTTGATGTGTCCAACTTTCTGACCATTACAGTCAATCCCTTCACTTTGCAGAACTATATTCAATTGTCACTTGAGCATAGTTATATTGCAGGCTTCAATGGTTTTGCATGGTCACCTAATGTCAGAACTCCATTAGCCTTGGGATGGGATTTTTTTCCAACTTCCTTTCTGACCTTTAGGATCCTAATTATTAAATTTGGATCACTGGACATGAATAAAATTCTCCGAAGCTCAAACAATTCATTCAATGTTCTATTATTTTGTATAGCATTACTGAATTTCATTTATGCCAGTGAAACACACCATTGCTAATTGTCTCAGTTATAGGCATAATAATCAATAACATGACATTTTTATCAGTGTCTTTTCAGCCTTCATTATATATAGCCACTCATGAATCCATTAAGAAAACATGTTTGTGACTTTTCAATGTTCAGCTTTATTTAATCTTATCCCTGAGTTTATTTTTCACTAACTTAATGCATAACCCTTCATTAAAGTGTGTGATTAGACAGAAATACAGTAGTTGATCCACAAAATGGAAAGGAAGTGTTATCTTAGCAAGTATAAGCAAGCATAGTCCCAGAGGAACATAGGGCTGCTTTCTCATTTGAGAGAGGCAACTGGTAACAAGTTCAACCTGATGGTTGCTACACCTCAGTGAGGGGAAAGGTTGAGAAGAGAGCCCTTCATGGTAACCTCAGCCAGTCTAAGAATTGAATGGTGTCACTGTACATCACAAACCAGCCATCCGGCCAAAGTGAGCTCACTGGCACCCTTAGCAAATGTATCAAACTAAATAGATGCACACTACTTCATTCCATTCCATCTCATTGGTAACAGCAGTGAAAGTATCAGGTTAACTTGGTCACTTCTGAAACACAATGTTATGGATTTAAGTCTTGCTATGTATACCTAATTTCAGCTGACAATTCAGTGCGGTACTGATGGGAAACTGCCTGGTTGGATGAACTGCCTTTTAGATGAAATGTGAAACTGAAGTCCAGCCTGTACAGGTAAAATAAATATTCCACATCTCCATTTACAGCAGACAAAGGCATTTCTTCCAGTAGCCTTGCTGATGTTCACCTCTCAGCTCATATTGCTAAAACAGATTAATTAACATTTAATTTGCTGTTTGTAGTATATCACTGTGCAAACTCGCTGTCTGCTCTGCCTACACATCAACACTGATCATACCTTTTAACAAAGTTACTTGTTGTGGAAATTTGGAAAATTAAAAGAGTCCTGAGACTTTCGTGTTTCTTTTCTGAAAGAACCTTTTCACTGTGCAGCCATCAAAACAAAGCGGAGTTATCACTACTAAAATAAACTGCTCTGATCAACTGCAGCTTCATATTAATGAGATTATGCTCAGTATTTTAAAGATCCTCATCATAATACATTTTGACCGATCTAGGTTAAAGGTACTGGGCTTCTGAAAAGAGATAAAGTACTGTCATTAAATTGACGCTGCCTACAGCTAAATGAAATGTTCTGGCTCTATTATAAATTTGCTATTATTTTCCTGTTAGGTAAAGAGCTATTCCATTAGTGAAATGGACAACTGTAGACCCATATTGTATACATTGTCTGGGTCAGTAATGGGAGATAATCTTTTAATCCTCACGTTAAAACACTTGAATCTATTATAAGGTGTTTTCAGTTTTCCCAGTAAATGAATGCAGTATAGTGAATTACTTCTAAAGTACATTAAAAAATAAACATCAGTTGAATACTACAATACACTCAAGTACAGACATGTCTGTTCATGTATTACATATTCAGACAAATTGATGAAAAGTTGTTGTGTCCGTGCAGTGTTTTCTGAACATATACGGAGCAGTTTCATAGAATAGAATCCCTGTAGTGCAGAAAGAGTCCATTTGGCCTATTGTGTCTGCACTGACCTTCCAAGAGTACTCCAGCCCACCCAGAGCCATCCCTGCACCCCCATGTGTGTTTTTTTACCCATGGATAAGCCACCTAACCTACACATTATGGGGCAACATGTAGCATAACCAATCCACCTCACCTGCACATCTTTGGACTGCGATGAGGAAACCCATGCAGACACAAGGAGAATGTGCAGATGCCACACAGAGAGCCAGCCAAGTCTGGAATTGAACCAAGGTCCCTGGCGTGATGAGACAGTGCTACCAACCACTGTGCCACTGTGTTGCCCTCAAGTTACTTTCATCCCAGATGGGACCTGAACCCACAAACCAAATACCCCATCATATATGTCCCCACCAACAAAACAATTTACACAATAAGTGGTCCCTCGATACTCTGGCAGACCCATGAGTTTGACTGTGGTGGAGATATAGGAGGGACCCTCACCCTGCACTAACTGATCAATATCTGAACCACACCCGGATCACGACTAGATGAATTGCATGTAGCAATTTGCATATTAAATATTGAAGAGTTTTATTGCAAGTATGGGAGCAACAATAGTGATAAAGGAATATAAACAGATGGCAGCAGTGGTGAAGCTGCTAATTGAAAAATCATTTCAGGGTAAAGCAAGTGTAAATGAACAACAACAGATGTTTGCGAGGCATAATGTATGCTGCACTGGAAAGAATTCCCTGTTCAAATTTTTTGTTTAGTTAACCGAGTACCAAAATAACACTTGATGAAATATCCATTTGTCCCGAAAAAGCTGTCAGATATGTCCTTATCAGAGGTGTAATTTCGAGCTGTGGTAAGTAATCAAGACAACCATGTAAATATGTACAATGGGTCAGGAAGTAGCCTGACATTGACTTGACCCTCTGACTTTTCATAAACCATTCTTCTGGGTTTGATTTATCTTCAAGTGCTTGGTGTGGATTTGGGTTATTGCATATGTCATTTGACAACCCTCAATCTTTGCAAATCCTTGCGTCACTACAGACACTGAACCCATTAAACCAGATCATCTCGCTTTATTTTACACAGTACATACCAGGTGAAAGCTGCAATTCACTCATGCTCGATACTGTAAAGGCACATCAAATCCCAAATACATTATACTGATGTTGCAGTATTTGTCAACTGCAGCAGATAAGGGGACAAATCTGTTTTAGGCTGTTTGCATTAAATGGGGGTATTGATTCCATTGTCTAATATACGTCTTACCCGACTTCAGAGGAGGAGAAAATCAGGAGAGATACGTAACAGGCGACTGATTCAATATTACTTGTTGTACACTTTTGGTCAAGTTCAAAATGATCATTTTTTTCTGACAGCAGGAAGAACACTGTCACCATTAAAGAGCTCAGCATTTCTTTACGCATCTAATATAGTTACAGTGGGCAGGATTTTCATGGCGGCATTCTGATCCTCTGCTTATCTGGAAATACTAGAAAAAAAAATGTAGGTGCCTTTTTTTCAGGGCTTCTCTTGGTCTCCTGCTGAAGCTTTGATGGATATTAGGAAAAGTCTTGTAGATATTCCTCATCACCAATCTGTTACCAATGCGTAGAAACTCTCCCATGCCTGGTGAGGCATGAACAATTGCAACAAAGGTGGGAAAATACATGGAGAATGAAAGTGTCAGATTCTTGATATTGGGAAGTATGTTCCCATGTTCCCCTCAAGCCTTAAAAGACCACTTCAGAACTTTTTTTAAATTCATTAACAGGATGAGGGCATTGCTGGCTAGGCAGCATTTATTGACCATCCCTTATTACCCAGAGGACAGTTAAGAGCCAAACACATTGCTGTGGGTCTGGAGTCACATGTACGCCAGAGCAGGTAAGGATGGCAGTTTCTTTCCCTAAAGGAATTAATGAAACAGATGGGTTTTTCCTGACAATTGATTCATGGTCATCACTAGATTATTAATTCCAGATATTTATTGACTTCAAATTCCACTGTCTGCCATGGTGGAATTTGAATCCAGGTTCCCAGAACATTATCTGGGACTCTGGATTAACAATCTAGCGATAATACCACTAGGCCATTGAGCAGTGACTTTTTTAACTCTATGTGTTAGCATCTTATTAAAGTCTCAGATGCTTCAAATTTTCAACACATAACTCAGAAATGGCAGTTGCGAAGGATTGGCGTGGCAAGCCACCAGCCTTGCCATGTTATCATGCCTGTTCTCAGTCCAACTGTTCGATTTCATCCCTACAATATTTTACTTTGGGGCCTGTTGGCACCCTGAACTTGCATACTTCTGCCAGGCACCTTGGTTACAAGAATACACATGCCATCACGTGCTAGCTTTCATTGAGCTCACTCACTTTACAGCTTAGTTGGAAGGCTGCCAGCCTCTGTGTGGTCTCACTGATTTTTTAGCACACAGGGTCTTTAGTGCTTAGTTTCAGACTACCAACCTCTGTAGCTCGCATTGATTTTGAGTGCAGACAGCGAGGTAGGCAGCTCGTAGCTCTGGGGAATATTGAACAGTTAATCAATCAGTCAGATGGGAGGTTGAAATGTCAATGTGCTGTACCGTGCAGTGTCAGTGACAAACGAGCAACATGCCTGAAGTTCAATGCAGCAAACATGTGCTTCAAGAAAAAGGCCATGTGTGAAAATCAAAGGGGAGCTGTCCTTAGTGGGGAGAAGGGGTCTAAGGGGTACTGCCACAGTCAGTCATAGATGTGATAGTCAGAAGGTTTTGACAGTAGCAAGCACTGTCTGTCTGATCGGATGATTCCCCAGGACGAGAGCCAAAGAGTCAGGTTTCATAATTAAAAAGAAGAGCAAAGGATTGCACGAGAAGAAAATTCACTATGCCATAGAGGACTGGGTATCATCAATCTCATTCGACAAACTTTGGCTATTTTGAACATTTTGGCTATTGTTACAGTACTCGGCAGTTACCTCCATAGGATTTTAGTATATTAGAAATATTTAGCCACTGGAAGATCGATTTAGCCGCTCAAATGTGGTCTGCTATTCAAAGTGTTCTAACAGATTTCTGTGACCAACTCAACCTGTTGTTACCCTGGAATTCCAGTTACATGGGATGTACTCCCTTCACCGGCTGAGTCAAGAAGGACACTGTAAATTAGGACAAGAAACAAATTGTACAAATCACCATTAAATATTTTGTTTTCTGATTCTTCTCTGTCATGAGAAAAAAATGAGTTAATAATAGACATATATGGGACTATCTGTAAGTGTTTTCAACATTACACAGTTCCCTTCTTCTCTCCTCACAGAAAGAAGTCCAGTAGGTACCAGTGTTTAGTTTGTATTTCCATTCGGAACCAATTAATTAAAATACAGTAATTAGTCTAAACACATCTCCAATGCTAATTTGAAGAGTCCTGAGTGGTATCAGTAGCAGTTGTACCTTACTCCCTGTTGCTGATTTGTCGGGGAATCTATTTGAAGACTTTAAAGCTGGTATTTAATGGGAATCAGCAAATATATTAATCAATGTCCAACAAGATTAATTAATATTAAATTGCCTAATCATCTCATTACTGACCTGTTAAAAACTCAGGTGACAGGCAATAATGGAAGAATATCTGATTCGAAAGATTTTGTTGAATTTATTTCATATTTGACTGAACTGTAGTGAACCAGGTACACATCTGTCGATAATACTGCAGTTTGTAAACACCAGCACACCTGATTTTCAGGCTTAGTGGTGATGCCAAGCAACTGCAGAAAGGCAGTAATGTAAGTGCTTCCAAGTTATAAAAACGGAAAGCGCAAATCAAATGCTCGAAATTGGACGTAAGAACAGAAAAAACTCCAATTACACAACAGCTTATTCATCATCTGCAAAAGGGTCAAAACAGATTATAGCACTGTTTGTAAGGGTGTGCACTCTTAATAAGAATAGTCTCTATTTTTCTTCTTGTGTCCAGTTAAGTTACTGTGTTTTACTACATTTTCTGTTTTGCTTTAATATCTGCTAATTCACTAGCTTTTATTACTCATAGACCTTGATTATAAATATCACATACTTTCCCTCATTATTTGCACATTTCCTTTCTATAACTCTGCATGATCGCACTGATGATATTTTATGTCCAGCGTTGAAACAGTTTATTTGGCTTCTTGACTCCTTCTGACCATTTCTTTCCACCTCCTCCTTCTACTTTCCATCTTACTACAATGCCTGTTTATCATTCAGCCTTCCTTCTGGTAGAAGATGCATGCAAACATTATGATCTATTTTCCCTTTACAGATGCTGTAACACAAATATGAAACAAAATAGTCTCTGGGAAAATTAAATGTTATTAAATGACAACCAATGCGGTTTTTGATTTTTTATGTGTTCTTTCGAATGAATGGCATTGGCATTTATCACCCATCCCTAAATGTCTTTGAAATGGTTTTTTGGCAGCCATCTTCTAGAATGGCTGCAGTCCATACTGCTACACACACAGTGTCTCTGGGAAAGCAGCAACAGGATTCTAACCCAGCAACAATGAAGGTATAGCAACATTACAAAAACAGATTATCTGTTCATTGCTCTTATGGGCTGTTCAAGCACAAATTGGCTGTTATGTTTCTTACAATGGCATCCACACTTCATAAGTACTCAATGTGGGAAGGCAAGGCCCTAGTGGTATTATTGTTAGACCATTAATCCAGAGAATCAAGTGATGTTCTAGGGATCTGGGTTTGAATCTCGCCACAAATTGAATTTAATATTAAAAAAAACTGTTGATTCTCAGGAAAAAAAAAGCTCATCTTGTCCATTAATGCCCTTAAGGAAAGAAAGCTGCCTCCCTTACATGGTCTGGCCTATATGTGACTCCAAATTTACGGCAATTTGGTTGACCCATAACTGCCCTCTGGGCAATTAGGGATGGGCAATAAATACTGACACAGCCAGCAATGGACACATCCTGTAAATGAATTTTTAAAAATTGACAGTAAATTAAAGATGTTCTGGTTAGGTGGATTGACCATGTTAAATTGACTGTAGTATCTAGGGATGTGCAGGCTAGATGGTTTAGCCATGGGAAATGCAGGTTTATGGAGATTAGATGGGAGGTGGGTCTGGGTGGGATGCTCTTTGCAGAGTGGGTGTGGAATCGATGGGCCAAGTGCTTCCAGACTGTAGGGATTCTATGAAAGTACTTTTGGACATTCTGTAAACATGGAAAGTGCTGTAGAAACGCAAAACCTGCTTTATCCCTCCCTGCTGTCTTTGCTATACATCAATGGTCTGGTCTTCCTAATATTCTACAGTAACACTCAGTGCTTGAGAGAAAAATAATGACAATGTTTTGTGGAGAGAGCAGAGAAGTGGAGCCAACTGTATGGCTCCACTAAAGAGATAGTAGAGGCACAATGTGTCAAATGACTTTCTACACTACATTCCACTTTGATTCAGTGACTGGGCTACAGTGCATTTTGAGCATTTTCTTTGTTTATCAAAGTTTCCTTTTGTAAAGTACATATATAACCATCTAAAAAAATTCTTGAAACACAGGACAAAAAATGGCAACTAAAGGATCTTAAACCTAACCCTAATCCTTGAGTCTATAAAGACTTCCTGTTGAACATTCCTCCTGGAAATGCTATAATCGTTCTCTAAAGATTTGGGATACAATATATCAATGTGGCAATTGTTGTTATCAACGTACTCAAAAATGTTGTGTCTTGTTTTATTTCCCAGGGAGCCAAAGAATGGTCACTGTTTCTGAATGTTCCCTTGAAGTCAGCAATTGCTGCCGTTTATATGTGGCTAACAGGCAGTAATTGGCAGCTAATTAGCAGCATACCAACATAAATCAGGTAAGGAAGACCCCAGCATGTGTCGACAGTAGGGGGAATTTACACATTGAAACATAAAAAGAATCCTGCTGAACCACTGGGGTTACATTGGAGAGGTCAGATTATCAATTCGATTGAGGTTATGATAGCGAGGAATCAAAATTCCTGAAAGCTATTTTCGCTCAAGTTATTTCCCTTTGCATCAATGAAGGAATAGATGTGTGTGCCACATTTGTTGGAGAATTATTTTGCTCCGTGCTAAAAATTAATATGTTACAACCCTTTATCTGTATGTATCCCCAACGGAGGCAAAAATGGATCTATGTAAAATCAATCCATATGGGAAATGATTGGGAAAATGAGGCAAACTGGACCTTTTCCTTCCAGCTCTGTTCAGATACCTAAGTCGAACCTCTAAGCTTTGTGGCGCGGTTGTGTCCATGGCCAGTGCTTGGATCTTAGCATCCTTCTGTGCTGGGGTCTTTCTGTTTCCTGACTGAAGTTATTGTACTGGCAATTAACCACCAATTACTGCCCTGTTAACAACATGTAAACTGCTGCAATGAGCAACAACTGCTGCCTACCCAATCCAAGGGTCCTGGAGGCTGCTCTGGTGTTAAGGCTACACTATTGTTGTAATATGTTCTTGATAATGGTATAGAATTGGCTGTTCAAGGCTCTTAAATTAGTTAGATGAATTGCCCAACGTTTTATTTTGTATAGCTTGTTTCTTGATGCTATTCAAAATTAAGCTAAACTGTTGTATTTCAAATGGTTTCTACAATGAGCTCTTTTAAAGGTGCAGTTTTGGGATTTTCAGAGGCATTTAAGCAGGCCGTGAGATAATAGTGTGTTGTATCGCTAATTATGTGTTCCATTTAAAAGAAAGTCCTATCATTTTACATTTTTTGATTCCTTTTGCTTCTTCACAGTTTCAATGCCTCCCTTTGCACAGAATTTAAGTATCAGTTTAAACGGTGCGTGTTGGCAGGGTGACATAGCCCTGCTCATTATAATTTAGTTTTCAGACTTGAACTGCTCTTTGCCATTTTAAAATAAATGGGCCATGTCGGTAGTCCAGAGATCTCCAGTTTTAGTAGTGTCAAAAAAAGTTGTGTCACGTGGATTATTTGGGTGTTCCTGTTTCTTTTATAGATTTGAAGAAGGAACACAAAGATCCATAGAGGGATTAGAAGCAAACATGTCCACACCAGAATCAGTCTGTCATACCCGCCCTTACCCAGAATGCTGTCCAGAGATGAAAGCACAAACTGTCATCTCATTTCTTTCAGCTGCATGTTCTGATGCCACCTGTAATGGGTAAGGCTCCCAACAATTGCCAAGGTGACACTCCTTTGTTTTATCTGCTTATGGATCATTCTCGGCCATCAATGTCTGCCAAATGACTCAATCAGAAATGTGTCAATGTTTGCACTGTGGGAAATAAAACACATTGTTTACCATGGGAACCATGTCTACAGTGATAAAATTGAAACACTACTTTCTTTGGGTAGCAAGTTTTCCTCAATTTCAGGTCATTGTGGATGGCTCTCTGGCCTGGCCTACATCCCTACTTAAATGTGAAAAGCAGTGAAAAGTGAACATGGTTGCAAATTTCAGTACCTGTTACAATCTTAGTGTGTCATGTGTGTATGGAAGGTGCACTCAGATTATCTGGGAATAGTATATGCTGCACTGCGCCAGTTTAAGAGAAATCCAGCATGACGAGCAGATTGCGCTTTGGATTAAGTGAATTCTGCATCATCCTACCTCGCATTTTTCCTAAATCTGGCAAGCTTTGTTGTTGTTTTCTCCCAGAACCTCTGGCCACCTCCTCCGACAGTACAGATGTGCATTTCCCATTTCTGCCAAGTACTTCCAGGCTCCTTAAAAACTGTAATAATGAAATTATGCTGTTCAAAAATCACATGCAATTTTCACTTGAATGGCAGCAACGGTATTTAGCTGTAACTGTTGTGTGAAGGAAATCTTGTCCGTGCAATTTGCAAGCTTCCTGAGCCAGGATCAAACTGGGCTGCACATGTTCTAACAGTCTGGCCCACACTGATCATGCAAAGCAGTCTTTTTCCTTTTTCTTAAATAAACTGTATGCCCAATATTCGTTTTCTTTATGTCACCAATTCATTAGACTGCTTTGGAAATT
Source organism: Ginglymostoma cirratum (assembly GCA_024137785.1). Lineage (NCBI taxonomy): Eukaryota > Metazoa > Chordata > Chondrichthyes > Orectolobiformes > Ginglymostomatidae > Ginglymostoma > Ginglymostoma cirratum. Next base: position 13,605,368 of record JAHRHZ010000040.1, on the reverse strand, counting down.
GTCAAAGGAAAAAACAGAGTTTTGTTAAATTGACTTGGAGAACGTGGGTGTCTTTGGTTGGTCTACTGGGTGATAAGGTGTAGAGGTGGCATCATGGAAATTTCTCATAGAAGGTCTTTGTACTGATAGTCTGAAATTTTACAGCCTTGGTCTGATTTTTCCAATATTGCCTGTCAGAAAAGGTATTAAAGTGAGAATTTATTTGCCCGCCTGGTGGAATATTAAGAAGAACAGGGAGGAAAAGTTACCCGGGGTCCTGCATTGCTTTGGATGCAATATGGCTTAAGAAAAGCTGTCTATTATTATGACCAGATCTCAGATGAGGTACCTTAAGTTATTGTAGTTCCAGATGAGATGCCCTCAATTTTCAAGCTCCCGGATGAGTAGTGATGAATTGGCTCCCTTTCTTTATTCAAGCCATCCCCCTACCCTTGGTTGGTCAGAACAATGTTAATTTACAGAGGACCCCTTGCCTGTGGATACATTTCTCCCAGATCAAATGATTTTCTGTTTTAAACAGACCCAATTTAGCCAGGTTTTATAGAGATAGCAAAAGGATGTGTTTCTGGGCTAATAAATGCTAAAATAAATAAGGAGTCCAAAAACAGATAAAAGTTCAAAAATACATATAGCGTCACAATCTTTGAGTTGTTTGTGAATGATAGATGGAAAAACATTCTGCCTGTTACAGTTGATGTTACTGGTAGCACTGATGTTGTTAGTTGAGCAGTCAATTTCAAGATTCTCAACTTTACAAATTCATTAACTTTCTTTGCACTGGTTCCTTTCAACTGGTTTGGTAGATAGCTGGCTTCTAGTATTTAAAGAAATGTGTTTCTTTACCGGCAATGCAGAGGTAACTAGTTGGTAAATCTTTGACTGTGACTTCACAGCACACTAATGCTGTAACCTGGGTACACATAAATAGTTCAGCTCACTCGCTCTCCTTCTTCCATCATCACACAGAGTTGAAATGCCTTTTAACATCTGTTCTTGTGTATTATTACATGGGAGGACACAAATCATGTTTCTCATACAAGCCGCTGTCTCTTTTTCACCCATTATATACAAAATCTGAGATTTCCCAGGTGACTATAGTTTAATTTGTAATGTATTTCTTCCTTATTTAAAGTTTATTGCTTTGAAGCTTCCTTGACACCTCATCAGGTTTGACATTCCAGAATATCTCTCTCTGCAGACAGCCACTGAACCTACATCATCAGTTGCCTCGTCTTGAAAGTCCGCTTCAGTACTGCAGATATGTTGTGGAATAAAGTTCCAAATCTAGTTCGTTCCAGAAGGTTGTTTCTTCAGACTTCTCAAATATTGAGGAAATACTCAGTCTACATGATGACATTGTATTCCGTTCTGTCTCTTCCACAAACAACAATCACTAGTTATAAGAAATGTTTTCTCCTCTCACACAATCAACTTAATTCTCAACAAGGACAAAAGCAAATTTGTGGAATCAGGAATTGATTCCAGAGGATTTTGGCATGACAACAGCTGGGGTGCAGCTTCCACAACAGGGCCAAAGCCATAAATACAATTCCAACCCCACCTAACGTACAAGGTAGGCATTATCCTTTATTATCAACCTTTATCAGAAATTTATTTGTAAATAATCAGTGATTGTGGGGCAGTCATTGGAATCTACTGTACAAAGACACATAATGGGAACAGGTTATGATACATTAAAAGGAAACGATGGCATATAAGTCGATTCAAGCATTTCAACCCAACGTGAAAATGCATGTCACAACAGAGTTGTGATTTAGAAGAGTGAGAGATGATCTTACTAAAATGTATAAGATCCTGTGGGAATTGATAGGGTGGCATTACGATCGGGAATGGCCAAACCCTTCTATAATCAAACTAAAACACAAGCCCCCATGATAAGAGTAGGAGTTCCCCCCTAACAATTACCCCCAGAATACCCAGGGAAGCTCATCATTCCCCTTGCAATCTATTAAAAGAGTGGTTAAAAGAAAGAAAATCCCTCATCTCCAATTTCAAGTAGCAAGAAACAATTTATTTATTTAACCCAACAATGAACAAATTAACAAAATTACTAGCAAACCAACAATTCCCCCTTAGACTACTAACTACTCCCTAACTGCTCTAAATTCTACTGGAATGCTGTCTAAATAAAAACAAGTCCCACTGATATAAACACAATTGATAAGAAGTAATAAATTATAACTTAATCTCTCCAGGTTCACACAGGCTGTCTTCTGGGATCTTCTGTCATCTCCTGTCTCTTCACAAACACCTTTCTTCCATTAATTTTGCTGTCAGGGATGTTTTATCTCTATAATTTCTTCAAGAGGACTTTGAGATGAAATACCGTGGTACCTTTGACTAATTAGATCTAATCAAATAATTAGGTCTCGCTCTCGCTGTCTCTCTCTGATTGTCCAAATGCCTTTGTCTTATATACCCATATTGACATAATCAAATTCTTATAATATGATTGGTTTCTGGTTGTCAAAATCAATTGGCTTTCTGTTCTTAGGTGCTTTGTTTAAATTAATTGGCCGAATTCAAACTCGTTGTCACAACATTGAAACAAGACTGCTGTTTGGCCTGCCACTTGTAAGGCATTTTTTTGATACACTTGTTTCACTTTTTGAAGCTTTCTGTACAGTCAGCTTCAGCTGCTACTCACAGACATACTTTTTTTTTAATTTCTAAGGACAGACAAAGCACAAATCTCTTGAAAGAACCACACATTTTAGCTTCCTGCCTTCCACTTTACAATTACTCTACCCAACTTTGTAACAATGGACACTGGTGTTAAACACCAGTTGTTAAAATGCTGGTTAGACAGAGTCCAGTCATATACTTTGCTAACTAAGATTTCCTTTCTAATTCAAATACCACAACTCCAACAGCTGATTACTGTTTCATCATACATGTATATCTGGCCATGTGCTCACTCACAAATCCCTTAATTAACACATAACCATCCCTTGTTCCCCAATTTCATTTGGTCCCGGGCACCTGTGCCAGACCCCAATCTTGATGCAATCATACTGGGCCTTTGGTGCGACCACACCTGGAGTTTTGGTCTCCCTACCTAAGGAAGGATGTTCTGGCGACAGGGGGAGGACAATGAAGTTTACCAGACTGATTTTCGGGATGGCAGAACTGACATATAAAGAGAGTCTGGATCAGTTAAGACTTTTTAATGGAGTTTAGAAAAATGACAGAGGATCTCATAGAAACCTATAAAACTCTAATAGGACTGGACAGGACAAATGCAAAAAAGATGTTCCTGATAACTGGGGAGTCTGCAGCCAGTTGAAGGATACACTGTAGGTTATTTAGGACTGTGATGAGGAGAAATATCTTTGACCAGACAGTGGTGAGCCTGTGGAATTCTCTGCCACAGAAAAGGGTTGATACCAAAACATTGAATGTTTTCAAGAAAGATCATAAGTAGGCCATTCAGCACATTGGGTCTTCCCAGCATCCAATGAGATCGTGACTGATCTAGTAATTTTCCACTCCACTTTCCTGCCTTTTCCCCATAACCCTTGATGGCCTTGCTATCTCAGCTTTGAATATACTTATTGACCCAGCCTCAGTAGGAAAGAATTCCAAATACCATCTGAGAAAAGAAATACCTCCTCATCGCTGTTTCAAACGTACATTATTATTTAAGGTTTTGAGTCCTATTTGACTCTTCTTTAGTACTGAGGAGAATTCATATTGGACCTGAAATGTTAACTATGTTTTTCTTTCCATAGTTGCTCCCAGAACTGCTACATTTCTCAGACGTCTTCTGTGTCTGTTTCCCTTCTGATAAATATTTAACTTTAGCAGCCACTTTTGGAGGTTGGCATTTAGGACTACTGGCCTCAGAGCTGATCAGTCCTTAATCAGAAAAACTGTTAATTGTGATAGTCTGATCCTCATAGCCACACAAAATATGGCTATGCAAGCTGTTTGGTTCCTCAGTATCTTCTGTGACTCCTTTAGAATTTGCAAAATTGTAATCCATCCTTAAAGAATGTAAACAAACAACCTGACTCCTGTGATGTATAATTGTTATTTTTCCATCTTTACAAATAACCTCACCTGGGTCTCTCTATTCTTAAGCATCTCTTTTATAATGAATTCTGTCTTTCTGATTGAAACTGATTTCCAAAGGCCTTGCATTATATCTTAATGCTTGCTGAAACATTTTTGGGACTTTTACATCAGCGATAAACAATCTGTCTGCATGCAATGTACTCAGATGCTCTGACAAGGTAAAGTGTATTATAGACCCTTCCTAAACTGGGGACGTATTACCAATGAAACTTTCTATCAAAACTGACTAATGAGAGCTATATCTTCCTATCATCTGCAAAGAAATCTTAGCATGGACAACCCACGTTAATGTAGGCAATAATTCATAGATGGCTAATCTACCAAAATTTTATGAACTATTTATTCTATTACTGCATGGTTCTTTACACACACTCCATTGCTAAAAGGGCTTTCTGCTGCTGTATACATAACTGGTTGATATTTCTACACCAATTTATAATTGTTAGAAAATACCCCCATTATCAGTGAAACATTTTGCCAGTGACCCAAGTCCTGTCCCTCTCCACTTTTACATTACCTATCCATGATTATTCTCTTATCTTTACTGTGTATATCATCAATAGACTATCTGATTGACGAGTGTACAAATGTAAAATGAACATTTTTTTCTTTATCTCACACCTTTAAATCCAGAGTCACTAGTTTGTTGAAATTTCTCACTAAGGGCATAATTACTATAAAATGTTTAACCTTTAGAAGAACAGAAGGGTAAATTGCCTGTGTATCACAATCTACTTTTTGTTTTATAAATTTCAGCTCCCTGATGTCAGTAATACTTACTTAATTTATTTAGTGGAGGTGTTATGTTCCATTAAGGGAGTAAAATATGTTCCCAATTGTGAAAATTGCAACTTCACAGATTTTCTGAACACAATAGCTTTGTCATTTTCCTGACCCAGTTTCATCTGTGCTTTCTTGATCGATAGCCTACTTAATAATAATTGCATTTCACTGGATTTTATTTCTGTGCTCGTGAAGTGATTGATTCTGCCCATTTTGCAAAGAGTAACTACACTTTCTATAAATCTTAGGGCATTCCAATACCCAAACCTGAAAGTTGTAAAAGTTTCAGATTCAGATTGAAGCAGAAGAAATCACAAAGCAACAACATAGCATGTGCAAGTGAGCAGGCATAACGGAACCAGAACCTGGAGACTAGTTTGCATCAAATGGCTAAATTGCAGCCACAGGTACGGATCATCTCTATCAAGATCAAAGTAAATTCAAAACTTATCTATTGGATGAAAATACGAATTCAGCTAACAAAATCAGTTCAAATTAATACTTAGTGTATGCATTTATTGGATAAGAAAGTGAAATCTTTAATTTGTACGAGCCTAATTTAGTCTAACCTTCAGTTTTATAGTTGGTATTAAAATGAAATCTATATTTTAAATTCTGTAACTGCTATCATTAAGCAGTTTTATTTTTAGCAAGGTCCGCAATGAATGAGCAGATTATTTAAGAAGCAATTGAAAGTGACTCCTCATTGAGGGACTCAGATGGACCCATTTTGTTGAAAACATGTGTAAGTAGCCAACTTTGTGAGACTAAGCATTTGAGTACACTACATAATAGAGTGCTGGAGGTGAGCATCTCAAGGAGATCAGCAGTGAAAGGGAAGAGCTATTTGCTTGCGTTTTGCCTAAACAAAGCAGCTGATTAATGACTAGCATTCATATTTCTACCATTTAAAATAAAAAGTAAAGTAATTAGCTTGGTACTTTGTCTCTCTTTTTTAAAGAAAATGGCTTGTTTGATATAAGATTGATATAGGTATAAATAAAAGTAATTGTGATAAAGAATAAAGAGAATGGATGCTAGAATGCTTAATTAAAACACTCAATAAACAATGATAGTGATAGCAGGTCGGGTGATGTGTTGCTGCTGCAACATATGAGTGCTGATGGACACCAAGGTGATCCAGAGTGAACAAATCTGTAGCAAGTGTTTGCAGCTCAAGAAATGTCAGATTGTAGCTAAGGAGTGGAAGTCCAAGCTGGACATATTTTGCCACATCAGAGATGGGGAATGTTACCTGGACACTCTGCTCCTGGAGTTGACCACACCTCTCAGGTTAGGTTTTAGTCTATGATCAGGGGAAAGAGCATGTAACTGCAGGTAAAGCTTTTGTAAGGACTCAGGTTTTGAAGAGCCACGGCCCCTGCAAACTGTCCAATATTGGCTAGTTTCTTACAAGTTGTGAGGACGTGAGCCTAGACTTTAAGGCAGATGAGTAAAATTCCCACATCATAGTTGTACAGCAAGGCATTTAGGAGGACAATGAAGGAGTTTCTGCTGAAATATTTTGAACAGTTTGAAGCTGAAGTGCAAAGCAGAACCTCCATGATGATTACTAACCGGATCATTGGCAAGCTAGAATAGGATAAAAAAACAAACAAACACATAATTGTATGTTTCAAGGATTGGTGTGGGAGGAATGGGTTTCAGTTTATGGGGCACTGGCAGCAGTTCTGTGATAGAAAGGAGCTGTTCTGATGGGGTGAGCTTTGCTTGGACCATTCTGGGACCAGTGCCCCGGTAAATTGAATAACTGGGGCTGCATAGAGTGTTTTATACTCATTAGAGAAGTAAGGAAGTTTCTGGACAGTGGCTATATAGGCTTACAAAGCATTTGCAGGGTGTCTATTTAGGAAGTGATACGAAGAATAAGACAGGAAGTGAAACAGATTAAAAACCCCAAAACAAAAGTAGGGTCAAAGGTGGAAAAAATGGTAAAAACTCAAAATCAATGGATTCTTCGTTAAATGTACATAGTGTTTCAAACAAAATAAATGAATTAATGGCAAACATAGAGCTTAATGTGTATTATCTTAACAACATTATGGAGATATGATTACGGTGAGATCAAAGGTGGGAATTAAATATTCAGGGGTATGTGACTTTTTAAAAAGGCAAAATGGATGGAAAGGAAGGTGTGGTAGCTTTGTTAGTACAGGATGGAAAAGTGCAACAGCAAGAAATGATCTTAGATTGGAAGATGTAGAATGTAGAATGGTGGAGGGAAGAATAACAAGAGGAAGAAGGCACCGGTGGTTCTCCCAAACAAGAAAAATAAGGACAGTATCAACTTGAAAAATAAAAACCTGCTTGAGGCAAAGAATAGTAGTAAATAAGCGGTGTTGAAAACTTAACAGCAGACAAAAGGAACCAGGAAATGGCAGAGAATTTGGATAAATAATTTGCATTAGTCTTCATTTTAATTCAAAATTAGACCTTCAGTATACAAGGGGGGAACATATGCAACGTTTGATTGTTCTGTGTTAAATTGTGTAAGTCTGGTTACTGCTCTTTACTTCCTGTGCGTGATGATTAACTCTTAGTGTGGACTCTGAGCCAGGAAAACAATCACCACAGAAGTTATGTGCAGCTGAGATTTTATGTTTGCCATGATACTTTAAAGCTGTTATAAGTACACATGTTACACACTTAGGGCTGGATCTTGTCTCAGTCGAAGTTGTGTTGAGTTTTCTGGATTTGGACGATTTTGGTCTGATACCTGCCTCTCTGTCTCATTCTGCGAGGTAAACAGCCCACAATGGGGGCAGAAAGAGTCATGGTGGGTGATGGCATGTCTGACGTTGGACTCCTTATCCCTTATGAGAAGAGGATCCTGAGTTCAACGCCCAGAGCAGGGCCTGGACTGGTAATGAGGCTGTCCTTGACTTACAGTGTTGGGAACCCCTGAGCGAAGGTTATCCCTCTTGACTTGACTAGGAACTAATGACAACTACAACTTCCTGGCTTTGAGTCTGTGCTAAACAACAAGGTGAGACAACAGTAACAGAGCCTAGTATGTGTGGTTTAGGGGAGAAAACACACAAAGGCAAGGTGAGGCAATGCAAAGCAAGGATGCTATGAACATTCAGGTAGGCACAGAGTGAGTGAGCATGGTGAAAGTGAGTGAAGACCCCTGAGATGTATCCTGGCCCATCCATGAACTGTGTGCACATCTCTGAACACACAATATCCTTGCAGCATTATTACAAATAGTGCAGCCTGATGTGGGCATTTTTGAAGTGCAGAAGCATCCAATGATTGGATTGGAGATGCGCCATGAGGGTTCTTGGAGGTTGGCACATATCTGATGCCAATGTTCATTGAAGTCGGTGCCTGTGGCGGATGCCCATGGAGTGTGCCATTAAATGTTGTTGCCCAGTTTCCAACATGGAGATCATATTGAATAAGCGGTGAGCTGAATCTGTCAGATGCTCGCTCTGATTTCTTTAAGTTTTTCCATTGCCTAGCTTGTTTACTGCATTTGGTATTATGGGAGGCTGATTATTCACAAGGTGAGTTGTGCTTTTAATAAGGCATTAAATCCTTGTCATTTATCGTTTCATCATTGGCTAATGAGAATCTTGCTATGCCGCTTATGAAAAGCATAACAGATGCCCCAATACCTAACATCTCAATGGGTCTGCACTTGTGGCCTGAGGTGCAGCCTAGTCCGCATATAGTCATATAGTCCACTATATGACTTGGGTTCATGTCAAAGCAGAGGGTGGTGCATATATGGAATGAGCTACCAGAAGAAGTGGAGGAGGCTGGTACAATTACAACATTTAAAAGGCATCTGGATGCGTACATAAATAGGAATGGTTTAGAGGGATATGCCAAATGCTGGCAAATGGGACAAGAATAATTTAGGATATCTGGTTGGCATGGATTAGTTAGACCGAAGGGTATGTTTTTGTGCTGTACAACACTATTACTTTATAATTGCCGCACATCTCATCAGAGCTCATGTCACTCAGACTCTCCCACTCTCAAAAACTAGTGTTAGCTCTGTATTGCTCCAAAATATGTAACATTCTCGTCATCATTATTCCATTTTGAAGAACCTTGCTCTGAGGAAATTGGCTGCCTTACAAAAACTTTAGAAGCATTTAAATTCGCTGTAAAGTGTTTTGGGACGTTCAGAGGACAGGAAAAGTGCTGCACAATGTATGGCATTGTTTACTGTGCAATCATCTTGTTATGTTAAAATTATTATCTATTTTGTACAGTAACAATGGCAATTACTAGTCTATATGCAGTCTGCATAATAATGGCTAAATTACAGTGTAATTTTGGGTCATTAGTCAGTTTCCAACAGGTGTGATAGTCGTGCATGCTATTCTTGTGTACAATTGACTAGAGTGAAGTTGGAACCTCAAATATCTTTGTTATTATTGAGAAACTTAGGTAATGGGCAGGACAGAACAAGCCTGAACAGGAGAGAAGGCAAATCGAGGAGGTACAACTTGCATAAATCATTCTTGCTGCAAGGAGTAGTGTTCATTTTACAAGTATGTTTTTTTTAAAATAAATTTCACCACAATGCTATTTTCGACTGACTGTAAGTATGACATATCTGGTATCAACAATTTAAAAATCTGTAGTCGCCTTGGATTGGTGTATATTTAAAAAGAAACAACTAGCAAAATAATTTAATTCATTTGTGAAAGCAATGTTTTATTAAAGAATATAGGACATAAATTGAGCAGTTGTTTAAAACATTCCAGAAAAGTGACACATTTAATATTAAAGGTCATTGCTGGTATGTCTCTGGGCCCACACAAACACTAGCCTCGACAGTCATTTAGAAATGTTGCACTTGTTTTCACAGCAGCTTATTTCATTTAATTTAATTACCCACTTACACAGTCATAGAAAAAAAAGTTGCCGTGAAAATATTTAATGAATGTATTGCTATTACATAACTAAACATTTTTGTAGGTTTTCTTACACTGATGTATTGTATTTCAAATTCAATGATTTCTAATTAAATTACAGGTGGCCTTCAGTGCAGTGTTCAATGTTAATCCATTTTTGCCACTAATCACGCATTAAGTTCAGTTTCCAGTGGGATCATGTGTTGATTGTTTTCGCAACCATTTATAATGTCACATTCCTTGTTGCTTGCTGAAAACTGAAGAAATCAAATAATTACTTTACAGCATTAATGTCAATGCAAAGCCATTACTTCTGCAATCAATACTGCAAAATGAGTGGCATGGAGACTGAGTCTCAAGTTAGGTCAGGGCCTTAACTTGAATATACACTGGATAATTTTTATCTTGGTGCAACATGAAATCCACTTTTAATCGCGCTGATCCTGTTTTTTTCTATTTTTGTGCCTCCCTACGGGACTCCAATAGACACACACTTTAAAATGTTAGCATTACAGCCACTGTCAGGCAAGAAAGACAGCATTTTCCAAAGCTGTGTTTGATAGCAGGATGGAGGTAAAGGGAAGGTGCATGGAAGGGGTATGGGGGTCACTCTGAATTTAATTAGGGAGATTAGGAAAAGAAAGCTTAATTCAGAACTTCCTGTCTTGATTAATAAGTAAACTCAATAAATTTTGAGGTTTCGAGATAACAAGATGTGGAGCTGGATGAACACAGCAGGCCAAGCAGCATCACAGGAGCAGGAAAGCCTGACATTTCGGGCCGAGACCCTTCATCAGAAAGGGGGGAGGGGAAGAGGGTTCTGAAATAAATAGGGAGAGGGGGGAGGCGGATAGAAGATGGATAGAGGAGAGGATAGGTGGAGAGGAGGCAGACAAGTCAAAGAGGTGGGGATGGAGGCAGTAAAGGTGAGTGTAGGTGGGGGGGTAGGGAGGAGATAGGTCGGTCCAGGGAGAATGGACAGGTCAAGGGGGCGGGATGAGGTTAGGAGATAGGAGATGGGGGTGGGGCTTGAGGTGGGAGGAGGGGATAGGTGAGAGGAAGAATAGGTTAAGGAGGTGGGGACGAGCTGGGCTGGTTTTAGGATGCGGTTGGGGGAGGGGAGATTTTGAAGCTTGTGAAATCCACATTGATACCATTGGGCTGCAGGGTTCCCAGGCTGAATATGATTTGCTGTTCCTGCAGCCTTCGGCTGGCATCACTGTGGCATTGCAGGAGGCCCAGGATGGACATGTCATCTGAGGAATGGGAGGGGGAGTTGAAATGGTTCGCGACTGGGAGGTGCAGTTGTTTGTTGCGAACTGAGCACAGGTGTTCTGCAAAGCGGTCCCCAAGCCTCCGCTTGGTTTCCCCGATGTAGAGGAGGCCACAACGGGTACAGCGGATGCAGTATACCACATTGGCAGATGAGCAGGTGAACATCTGCTTGATGTGGAAAGTCTTCTTGGGGCCTGGGATTGGGATGCGGGAGGAGGTGTGGGGGCAGGTGTAGCACTTCCTGCGGTTGCAGGAAAAAGTGTCAGGTGTGGTGGGGCTGGAGGGCAGTGTGGAGCGGAGAAGGGAGTCACGGAGGGAGTGGTCCCTCCGGAAAGCAGACAAGGGTGGGGAGGGAAAAATGTCTTTGGTGGTGGGGTCGGATTGCAGATGGCGGAAGTGTCAGAGAATGATGAGTTGGATCCGGAGGTTGGTGGGGTGGTACGTGAGGACGAGGGGGATTCTTTTCTGCTTGTTATTGCGGGGGTTTCCACATCAAGCAGATGTTCACCTGCTCATCTCCCAATGTGGTATACTGCATCCGCTGTACCTGTTGTGGCCTCCTCTACATCGGGGAAACCAAGTGGAAGCTTGGGGACCGCTTTGCAGAACACCTGTGCTCAGTTCGCAACAAACAACTGCACCTCCCAGTCGCGAACCATTTCAACTCCCCCTCCCATTCCTCAGACGACATGTCCATCCTGGGCCTCCTGCAATGCCACAATGATGCCAGCCGAAGGCTGCAGGAACAGCAAATCATATTCAGCCTGGGAACCCTGCAGCCCAATGGTATCAATGTGGATTTCACAAGCTTCAAAATCTCCCCTCCCCCAACCGCATCCCAAAACCAGCCCAGCTCGTCCCGGCCTCCCTAACCTGTTCTTCCTCTCACCTATCCCCTCCTCTCACCTCAAGCCCCACCCCCATCTCCTATCTACTAACCTCATCCCGCCCCCTTGACCTGTCCGTTCTCCCTGGACTGACCTATCTCCTCCCTAGCCCCCCACCTACACTCACCTTTACTGGCTCCATCCCCACCTCTTTGACTTGTCTGCCTCCTCTCCACCTATTCTCTCCTCTATCCATCTTCTATCCGCCTCCCCCTCTCTCCCTATTTATTTCAGAACCCTCTTCCCCTCCCCCCTTTCTGATGAAGGGTCTAGGCCCGAAATGTCAAGCTTTCCTGCTCCTGTGATGCTGCTTGGCCTGCTGTGTTCATCCAGCTCCATACCTTGTTATCTTGGATTCTCCAGCATCTGCAGTACCTATTATCTCTGATACAAATTTTGAGGTTTGGTTGTTCCAAAATCCACCTCCTGCCAGGTCGACGTCCTCTGCCAAATCTTGAAACTAAAATTGCATCCAGAACTTTCAGACTTCCTCTGTGTATCTAAGGAGGGATCCATAGCCTTCCTGTGAATGCCCCTCATGGCTGGTCAAAGATCAACAAGTTGCTGAGAGGGAGTGGTGTCTGCATTTTAACTGCTTCTCGCCTTGTTTCTGCTGGGTGAATAGATTTAAAATCAGGGCCAACACAGTATGGAGCTGGAGGAATACAGCAGGCCAGGCAGCATCAGAGGAGCAGGAATGTTGACGTTTCAGGTCAGGACCCTTCTTCAGCAATGGGGAGGGGGAAGGGAGCCAAGAAATAAATAGAGAGAGGAGATTTGGGCCTGGGAAGGTAGGTGGGATGGTGATAGGTGAGTGCAGGTAGGCAGTGGTGGGGATTGGTCAGTGGGATGGATGGAGTGGATAGCTGGGATAGAAGACAGACAGGTTGTGTCAGGTCAAGGAGGTGGGAGGGAGGATGGGTGATGCTGGGGAAAGCTAGGTGGGGTGGTGATAGGTTGGATACAGATCAGGGGTTGTAGGGATCGAATGGCGGGATGGATGGACCAAGCTAGACTCGGGGACCGATTCATGGAGCATCTGCACTCTGTTCACGACAAACGATAACACCTTCCAGTCCCCAACCTTTTTAACTCCCCCTCACACTCCCTGGGTGACATGTCCATCCTGGGCCTCCTCCAGTGTCACAATGATGCCACCCAGAAACTGGAGGAACAGCACCTCATATTCTACCTCGGGAGCCTACACCCAGATGGCCTTAACGTAGAATTCACCAGTTTTAACATCTCCCCACCCCTGGCCTCATTGCACATCCAACCCTCCCTTTGTTGTTGCTGACTCCAGCATCTGCAGTTCTTGCTATATTTGAAATCAGGGCTCTCGTTTATTCACCTCCCTACCTCCCCACCTACACTCACCTTTACTGGCTCCGTCTCCGCATCTTTGACTTGTCTGTCTCCTCTCCACCTATCTTCTCCTCTATCCATCTTCTATCCGCCTACCCCTCTCTCCCTATTTATTTCAGAACCCTCTTCCCCTCCCCCATTTCTGATGAAGGGTCTAGGCCCGAAACGTCAAGATTTCCTGCTCCTATGATGTTGCTTGGCCTGCTGTGTTCATCCAGGTCTACACCTTGTTATCTCTCTCTCTCTCCTTTATTCAGTTTTTTTTTCTGTAACTTAGTGGGAGTAAAGCAGACAGTTCAAATCCAGACATAAGTCCACCCCTGACTATGTCCGCCTCCTTCAGCTGCCCACTTTGGAGTGGCAAAAGGTGAGGTTCCCTCTATTTTGTTCCAACAACATTTATTTTTAATGTCAATCCCAATCAACAGAATCTCTCTCCAGCCATCATTCGCCTTTCTCAAAGGATTTCAATCCATACCATTTACGGCCAAATGGCAGTCAGATTTATACTGTAGTCACTCAAATGCAGAATCAAACCTAGATTCTGAGTTGAAAGAATTATATTACAAACCTTAGTAACAGATTAAATTCACCATAATTGCATCTTGTAAATAGCATCCGTGGAAAGAAAAAAGGGTCTGTTGAGTATTTTCCCATCTTGACTTAGAAGTGCTGACTCAATCTTCAAACTGTTAACGAGAAATCTAGCTCCAAATAGCACACGTTGTTTCACACAGATGGAATTATCATAGAGAAGGGCTAAGAAAGCATATGTCATATCTCCCTTAGCTACGCAATACAGAAACATGATGACAGATTAATAGAGGTTAAGAATGGATTGCAGGCAGTTCAAGAAAGCAGCTCATCACCACCTTCTAAATGACAATTAAGGATAGCCAATTCATATTAGTTTAATCAGTGACATGCACATCCCATGAAAGCCTTATAAAGAAAAGATTCAAATCAAATGCTGCATGACTAATCTGCAAAAGTATGCTAGCTGCAAAAGAAAGCGTGTTATCTGCTTTAAGCCTACAAAAGTCGCTAATATAATATTTTGTCTCATTGGGTAATAACATTTCATCTTCTTTGAAAGGTATTAACAAATGATGAAGGGAATTAGTTTTTATCAGTAATCCTTCTACTGGAGTCTGTTAGTTTGCTCCTTGTTTTTGCAAGATTCCCCTGATCTTTTGAATTTTATTTGTGTGTACAAAACTCGGTGGGATAGCCAGTCTCTACATTGTTACAAATGAAAATCATAATTTTTTTTAAACAAATTGCAGCCACCCTGCAACCCACTGTGATAGATTTTAACTTTTTTTTGCCTATATTTTGCACCCTTTAGAGTAAAACTTTTTGAGTAATGCTACATCGGCCAAAGGCAAGCTAAAATAATTAACCAAAACTATCTTGGGACTTAAGCATCCTTATTTTACTTTAATTGAAGTGGATGACTAAAAAAAAACAAAGATTGTCGTTCAGCACAATGTGAACCTTATAATTTAGTATGCATTTTTCATGAGTTGCATCCTGGTGTTTTTCATTATAGATGCACTTCATATCTGTATAATCTACTCAGTGGCAAATTCTATTTTGTACCAACAAATTCAAAGGAAAGAACACCTTGTACATAGTAAACAAAGTAATGGTTCGTCAAATGGATCAAACCGCAGATCCTTGGCAATTGAACGTCAAGGCAGTGCCAATAAGTGGAGAACTAAATTTCCTCAGTTGACAAGAGTTGTGGAAATATAACACTGAACTTCAAATAGTAGCTGTTCTTTTAGGTCATCCTTCAAGGTAGTTTCATCAATAGTAAAACATTAATAGAATAGTTTTATCATTGTCCAGGCCCTACAAGTCCTACAGTCCTACACAGGAATAATACATGGTCCTTCTTTTCTTTAGTCCTGGGTAAAGTGGATCTCAAATATGTAAAATTTGATTCAGGTCCACTGTTATCTCGGCAGTTTCCGCACCTAGGGAATTTTCATAAATTTGGTTAAGTTTATTATAAAGGAGAATTTTAAATCTGATACATTAGTTAATTAGACAAAGTACATGACCCGTGACATTTGAAGAAGATTCACTGGTAGCAAAGGAGGAACATGTTTTGGACATGGGGTATATTGAGCTCATTAGGTTTTTAAAGTCAGCATCCTGCTTCCTAGCTGAAGTGTTAGGGAGCAGTTCCTCCTCCTCTTTTGGTCCATCTTCCATCTGAAGGAGATTGCTGCCTGATGAACACTGCCTCCTGAAAAGATTGCCCCCTGACTTTGTTGATATACCCTATTTCGAAGGGGCTGGTAGTTACCGCGATGTCAATCACCCATTCGAATCCTTCTAACCAACGGACACTGGACATTTAATCACAAGGTCAAAATAGCTGCTGCCTGTCGCCAACCTCCAGAAAAGGTCATGTACATTATGTAAGAACAGACCTTCCTGTTTTTTCCCTATACAACTAGGGCACTGGGCTTCAGTGACCCGGTAATCTTCGTAAACGTTATCCTAAATGTATCTTTCATCCTTTGTTTGTTCGAGGTCATTTATGCTAGGACGTGGAAGCTAATTGTAGTGGCATCAGATTTATATATTTTTTGATAGTCAGAATATATTAGAATATACTACAAAAACTTTGCTTTTGAAATGGACCCCGGTTTCTAAAAGGGGGACTTCTTCCTGGAAGTGAATTCTGACCAAATGCAGAAACCACTATTGAAGTCTTACAGTGACAAACCACACATAACTAACTTCCTGTTCTAGCAGCTTGAGAATTTTTTTCAGTGCTCTCCATGAAGCATAAGAAAGTAAAGGTACTATTTGATAATATATAAGAACTCAAGAAATAGAAAAAGGAGTAAGTCATGCAGTCCTACATGCAAAAAGATTACAATTGATTTTGAGCCTCAAGTTCATGTGTCTACATTATCCCCATAACCCTTGATATCCTTTGTATTCAATTGTCTCTCAATCTCTGTCATGGTACACCTATTGACTGAGCCCCTATAACTCTCTAGGGAAGCCACAAACCTTTCAGTGTAAACAGTACTCCCCATCTTAATCCTAAATGGTTGGCACCCTATTTTAAATCTGTGATCCCCGGGCCTAGGCTCCTCAGCAATATGAAACATCCTGTCAGCAACTGCCTGTCAATCCCTTTAAGACTTTTCTCTACTTCAAAGAGTTAATTTTTCTTCTTCCAAATACAGTCCCGATCTCCTCACAGGGCAATCATCCCACCTCAAGAATCCGCCCAGTAATCCTTCATTGCTCTCTCTCTCTCTCTCTCTCGATCTATCTGTATAAGGCTAATTTATTAATTTTTGGTAATAGTAGGCATCCACCAATCTTGGGAGATGATGGACTGTACCATGTTGTGTATTATATCTGGAGTAATGATCACCAGTTTTGGCCGTGGGAGCCAATGTAGTATCACACAGTGCAGAAGAGGCCCTTCAACTCATCACTTCTGCAGAGAAAAACTACTCAAAATCTACACTAATCATACTTTGCAGCACATCACCCATAGCCTTGAATGTCATGACATTTCCAGTGCTCATCCAAGTGCCTTTTAAAGGGTCTGAGGTTTCCTGCCTTAACTACCCTCCCACGCAGTGTATTTCAGATTCCACCACCCTCTGCGTGAAATGAAAATCTTCAGATCCCCTCTAAACCACTTGCCTTTCACCTTGGCCAACCTATCTACACTCTATGATATAAAGTAGCCAGTCACTTCTATAGCTGACACAAATTAAGTGATGGCCATTCTTTATACTTTCAAGCAGTTTTTCCACCATATGGTTACTTCTTTTGTCCTCTGTCTTTTTCTCTCACCCATCCTGACTACTTGTCTTCAGGTACTCCAGTCATCAGCAAAGGGGTCTCATACATTGTTTCTAATCTTGGTCAATTTGAAGTCTAATTTGAAGATAACTTTGCATCTCAGACATAGGTGAACTGTTGCTCCCATATTGAAAGCAACTTCACCATAGAACGTCTTTGGGGATGCAGTCATCATCCATTTGGCTCTCATGATGCAGCCAAAAGAATGGCCTTTACTCTAAAAGGCTAAAGTGCTGGAAATCTCAGTGTTCTGGTAAATTTCCCTGCTGGGAGATGCCAATATTCATGTAATACAGAAGAAATAGAAGCTGTCAGCTCCTCTTTCTAGCTTACATTAGATTTTTGTGCTTCAACTCGTAACAGGAGTACACTGAGAATATAAATCGTGTGTGTGTGCGCAGCTTTACATTTTTTTGTTAATTTGCTGTTAATCCACACTTGTCTTCTTAACTTTGACTTGTCACCTTGACAATCCTATTGCTGATTTTGCGTGAGGTTGTTGGTGATTGTTGGTCCAAAATATATGGACCTTCCAAAAACCTCCTGGGTGAGACCGATGAAAGGTGGGGTTGACACATTCTGACCCAATGCCTTGATATTTCTGATGCTGATAATTAGCCCAAATTCCTTGCAGGTTGAAGAACTGATCTACAAGCCACAGTAAGTGAATTATGACATTCCATAAGAAATCAACAAAAGTGGAAATCTGGCAGTGTTGTAGCATCTACAGGAATTTTTGTGTCTCTGTCTAGAAGAGAGATCTTTGCCTCAAGACATGCGTATACAAAAAATAATCAAGCATTGTCCAAAACAAAGGGGATGGCAGTGATAATTATGTATTGAGGAGAACACATTAGCTCATATTTCTTTGAGCAAATTGCAGACTGTGGCGTCATGCATCTACCACGAGTCTCAGTGTGTCCTCAGAGGTGGTAGATCAGGAGAAGTTCAGTGAACAGCATAAGGCACTCTAAATTGCCTTTTTGGACCTCACCAGGCTTTTGACTTGACAGCAGAGATTGACTGTTCAAACTGTAATAGAAATAGGATGTCAGCATGGAGTAAGCAACAAACAGCAGCTCACAGACTAGGACATGATACATTTTGGTCCCAGTGCACACTCTTGCCAAGTTGAGCAGCTTGCCATAAGCTCTGGCATGCGGGTGGCCATCCTCATTTAGGTTGCAGCAGCACAGAGAAGAAAATGCCAAAGAGAGACAGTGCCAAGACGAGGCCCTGCTTTACCCCACTGCTGATAATGGAAGAATCGATGATGCTGCATGTAACTGGTGAAACTTCTCATGAAAAATAATAACACAAGAATCCAGGACAGAAGAGTATTCTCTAAAAGCAAGAAGTGACAAGCAGACTAACCACTAAACACTAACTACTGTGCTCACACTCTGGATGAATCATGACAGAGACCTCCCCAAATTGTAAACTGGCCTCAGAACGATCTGTCTAACTGTAAAGAGGAACATACTCTTGTACTCAATTCTTTTATACTAGAAGTTATAATATCATTTGACTTCCTAATTGTTTACTGAATATGTAAGTTCAGTTTCTGGAATTTGTGCAGAAGGACACAAAGGTTCCTCTACATAACAACATTTCCCAGTCTCTCACCATTCTTAAAAATATTAAATATTTCCATTTTTCCTACCAAAGTGAATAACTTCACACTCTTCACATTACATTCTATTTACCATGTTCTTTTCTACTGTCTTGAAATCTTTATCTTCGTGTAAGCAGTCTCTCAGGATCGCAGATAACTTGTTTCCATTCCAGTTTGATAGATTCAAAGATGGCCGATGAGGCCAAAGCACAATCTGTAACATGGCCACACGTGGGGCAGGTGATGCTTGAAGAGTTTGGAGATTTGTGCAATTGCTCTGGTGCCTCAACTTTATCTCTGCATGTTCCTGATGGCATTTCATAATATCATAGAATCCCTGCAGTGTGGAAACAGGCCCTTTGGCCCAACAAGTCCACACCAACCCTCAGGGCATCCCACCCAGACTCATTCCCCTATAACCCACCTAACCTACACATCCCTGAGCACTATGGGCAATTTAGCATGGCCAATCCACCTAGCCTGCACATCTTTGGACTGTGGGAGGAAACCGGAGCACCTGGAGGAAACCCACGCAGACACGGGGAGAATGTGCAAACTCCACACAGTCACCCAAGGGTGGAATTGAACCCGGAATCCTGGCGCTGTGAGGCAGCAGTGCTAACCACTGTGCCACCATGCTGCCCAAAACAGAAATATAGGAATTTATTTACTGATGTGCTCTGTGCCTTGCTGTATGAGCCTTCTTCATTTTGGTCACGAGCCTGTGAGTCTTTTAAACCGGGGAGATGTTTGACTGCTTCAGGGATGTTTTAAGGACAACCCTAAAACGTTTCCATTGTTTGACTGGGAGTCTCCTGCAATGACGAAGTTTGGAGTAAAACAATTGCTCCAGGAGTCTGATGTTGGGCTTACGAATAATATGTTCACTTAACCTGGCTATGTCCTTTGAAGCATCCTTGTGTCCTTCTCATAACTTACTTTCCCAACAAACTTTGTATCAGCAGCAAACTTAAGTATTGTGATTATCAGATCCGCTCATCTAAATTATCAGCATAGATTGTAAGAGACACCAAATAGCAACCCTTGCATTATGGTGCTAATTACAGCCTGCTAAGATCAAAAATAATTTGTTTATTCCTATCCTCTGTTATTTGTCCTAACCACTAAAAATTGTCAGGGTTAGGGATGGTTGTAATGATAGAAGTAATGATAAATTGATTTGACTAGTCAGGAAAATAAGTGTAAAGTTAACAAAAAGAACATAGAACATAGAACATAGAACAATACAGCGCAGAACAGGCCCTTCGGCCCTCAATGTTGCGCCGCCCTGTGAACTAATCTAAGCCCATCCCCCTACACTATCCCATCATCATCCATATGCTTATCCAAGGACTGTTTAAATGCCCCTAATGTGGCTGAGTTAACTACATTGGCAGGCAGGGCATTCCACACCCTTATCACTCTCTGAGTAAAGAACCTGCCTCTGACATCTGTCTTAAATCTATCACCCCTCAATTTGCAGCTATGCCCCCTCGTACTAGCTGACGTCATCATCCTAGGAAAAAGACTCTCACTGTCCACCCTATCTAATCCTCTGATCATTTTGTATGTCTCTATTAAATCCCCTCTTAGCCTTCTTCTCTCCAATGAGAACAGACCCAAGTCCCTCAGTCTTTCCTCATAAGACCTTCGCTCCAGACCAGGCAACATCCTGGTAAATCTCCTCTGCACCTTTTCCAATGCTTCCACATCCTTCCTGTAATGGGGCGACCAGAACTGTACACAATATTCCAAGTGAGGCCGCACTAGCGTTTTGTACAGTTGCAGCATGACATCACGGCTCCAGAACGTAATCCCTCTACCAATGAAACCTAACACACCGTATGCCTTCTTAACAGCACTATCAACCTGGGTGGCAACTTTCAGGGATCTATGTACCTGGACACCAAGATCCCTCTGCACATCCACACTACCAAGAATCTTTCCATTGACCCAGTATTCTGCCTTCCTATTATTCTTCCCAAAGTGAATCACCTCACATTTATCTGCATTGAACTCCATTTGCCACCTTTCAGCCCAATTCTGCAGTTTATCCAAGTCTCCCTGCAACCTGCAACATTCTCCCACACTGTCCACCACTCCACCGACTTTAGTGTCATCTGCAAACTTACTAACCCATCCACCTATGTCTGCGTCCAAGTCATTTATAAAAATGACAAACAGCAGTGGTCCCAAAACAGATCCTTGTGGCACACCACTAGTAACCGGACTCCAGGCTGAATATTTTCCATCAACCACCACTCTTTGCCTTCTTTCAGAAAGCCAGTTTCTAATCCAAACCGCTAAATCTCCCTCAATCCCATGCCTCCGCATTTTCTCCAATAGCCTACCATGTGGAACCTTATCAAAGGCTTTACTGAAGTCCATGTACACCACGTCAACTACCCTACCCTCATCCACATGCTTGGTCACCTTCTCAAAAAACTCAATGAGGTTTGTGAGACACGACCTGACCTTGACGAATCCATGTTGACTATCTCCAATCAAATTGTTGCTTGCGAGATGATTATAAATCCTATCTCTTATAATCCTTTCCAAAACTTTTCCTACAACAGATGTAAGGCTCACTGGTCTATAATTACCTGGGTCATCTCTACTGCCCTTCTTGAACAAGGGCACAACATTTGCAATCCTCCAGTCCTCTGGTACTAAACCTGTAGACAATGACGACTCAAAGATCAAGGCCAAAGGCTCCGCCATCTCCTCCCTAGCTTCCCAGAGAATTCTCGGAAAAATCCCATCCGGCCCAGGGGATTTATCTACCTTCATACCTTCTAGGATTGATAACACCTCCTCCTTACTAACCTCAATCCTTTCAAGTCTAATAGCCCGTATCTCAGTCTTCTCCTCTACAATATTCTCCTTTTCCTGAGTGAAAACAGATGAGAAATATTTGTTTAGCACCTCTCCGATCTCCACAGGGTCTACACACAACTTCCCACTTCTGTCTTTGACTGGCCCTATTCTTACCCTAGTCATCCTTTTATTCCTCACATACCTATAGAAGGCTTTAGGGTTCTCCTTAATTCTACCTGCTAATGACTGCTCATGTCCCCTCCTTGCTCTTCTTAACTCTCTCTTTAAATCCTTCCTAGATAATCTGTAACTCTCCATCGCCTCATCTGAACCTTCTCGTCTCAATGTCACATAAGCCTCCCTCTTCCGCTTAACAAGAGATACAATTTCTTTTGTAAACAAGGTTCCCTTACCTTATCACTTCCTCCCTGCCTGACAGGGACATACCTATCAAGGACACGCAATATCTGTTCCTTAAACCAGCTCCACATTTCGATTGTCCCCATCCCCTGCATTTTGCTACCCCATTCTATCCCTCCTAAGTCTTGCTTAATTGCATTATAATTGCCTTTCCCACATCTATAACTCTTGCCCAGTGGCATGTTCCTATCCCTTTCCATTGCTAAACTAAACATAACCGAATTATGGTCACTCTCTCCAAAGTGCTCACCTACCACTAAATCAAACACCTGGCCTGGTTCATTACCAAGTACCAGATCCAGTGTGGCCTCCCCTCTTGTCGGCCCTTTGACATACTGTGCCAGGAAACCCTCCTGCACACATTGGACAAAAACTGATCCATCCGACGTACTAGAGTTATAGCATTTCCAGTCAATGTTGGGGAAGGTAAAGTCTCCCATAATGACCACCTTGTTCCTTTCACTCCTGCCCAGAATCGTTTTGCCAATCCCTGGAACTTTGCGGAGGCCTATAAAAAACTCCTAGCAGTGTGACCTCTCCTCTCCTGTTTCTGACCTCAGCCCATACCACCTCAGTAGATGAGTCCTCGTCAAAAATTCTTTCAGCCACCGTTATACTGTCCTTGACTAACAAAGCTACACCTCCCCCTCTTTTACCACCTTCCCTGATCTTTATGAAAGATCTAAATCCTGGAACCTGCAACATCCATTCCTGACCCTGCTCTAGCCACGTCTCCGAAATGGCCACAACATCGAAGTCCCAGGTACCTATCCATGCTGCAAGCTCACCTACCTTATTCCGGATACTCCTGGCGTTGAAGTAGACACACTTCAAACCAGCTTGCTGTCTGCCAGCACACTCCTGTGATGGTGAAATCCTGTCCATGTCCTCCCTTCTCTCATCCTCCTGTGTACTGGAACTACACCACAGGTTCCTATTCCCCTGCTGAGCTAGTTTAAATCCACCCGAATAGCACTAGCAAATTTCCCACCCAGGATATTAGTACCCCTCTGGTTCAAGTGAAGACCGTCCTGTTTGTAGAGGTCCCACCTTCCCCAGAATGAGCCCCAGTTATCCATATACCTGAAACCCTCCCTCCTGCACCATCCCTGCAGCCACGTGTTCAGCTGATACCTCTCCCCGTTCTTTGCCTCGCTATCACGTGGCACGGGTAACAAACCAGAGATAACAACTCTGTTTGTTCTAGCTCTCAGCTTCCACCCTAGCTCCCTGAAATCCTGCCTTACATCCCTATCCCTCTTTCTACCTATGTCGTTGGTACCTATGTAGACCACAACTTGGGGCTGGTCACCCTCTCCCTTCAGGACCCCAAAGACACGCTCCGAGACATCATGGACCCTGGCACCTGGGAGGCAACACACCAACCGTGAGTCTCTCTCGTTCCCACAGAATCTCCTATCTGTCCCCCTAACTATGGAGTCCCCAATGACTAATGCTCCCCTCCTCTTCCCCCTTCCCTTCTGAGCAACTGGGACAGACTCTGCACCAGAGACCTGTACCTCATGGCTTACCCCTGGTAAGTTGTCCCCCTCAACAGAATCCAAAACGGTATACCTGTTATTGAGGGGAACGGCCGCAGGGGATCCCCACACTGTCTGCCTGTTCCCTTTCCGTCCCCTGACTGTAACCCATCTACTTTTTTTCTGTACCTGAGGTGTGACTACCTCCCTGTAACTCCTCTCAATCACCCCCTCAGCGTCCCGAATGATCCGAAGTTCATCCAGCTCCATCTCCAGTTCCCTAACGCGGTTTCCAAGGAGCTGGAGTTGGGTGCACTTCTCACAGATGAAGTCAGCAGGGACACTAATGGTGACCCTTACCTCCCACATCCTACAGGAGGAGCATGCAACTGCCCTAACATCCATTGCCATTGTTCTGAAAATTAATGCTTTGACGTGAAAGATGCCTAGAATGTAAAAGTTGCTGCTACACTATATTACTAAAGCAATATTTATAAATGTTCTTATTGGAACTGGAATTTATTTTTGAAAAAAAAAACATGTTAAAGTTATGAGATTAAATAGAAGGGTGGTATTAAAGTATCTGGTTCTCAGGGAGATTAATGTCTGTACATACCACATTAACTAGTGCCTGAGCCCCAGCATTCAATAATTTTGTGAAAGAAATACGTTTTCTTTGATGGGTATCTTCTCTATATGCAGTTTGCTGACTATGTTAATTTGTTATACGAAATATTGATAAAACAGTACCCCTAAAGAGAGAAAAGCCTTGCAAGGCTCATTTTCCCTTGCAATGCAGGTTCCCTTAAATGCCCATACCTGTGGATTTCACATAGACTTGAGGTCATTGCTTGGGTGAACACTGTTCCAAAATGCCTAAAACATGCTTCCATCTAAATATATCAGTCCTTGTGCAACTTTCTAAGCCTTATAGCATTCAAAAGCTATGACTCTTGATTTCAGTATTGAACTAATGGTGAATTGGCTGCAGAATAGCCTGAAGCCACATTCAAGAGAAGGTTCCGCATGGTAGACTAATTAGTAAAGTTAAGTCACATGGGATTCAGGGTAAGCTTGCCAATTGGATACATAATTGGCTTAACGGCAAGAGACAGACAGTGATGGTGGAGGGTTGCTTTTTGGACTGGAGGCCTGTGACCAGTGATGTTCCACAGGTACCAGTTCTGGGTCCTCTTTTGTTTGTCATTTATACAAAAGATTTGGATGAGAATATAGAAGGCGTGGTTAGTAAGTTTGAGGACAACTTCTAAATTGGTGACATAGTAGACAGTAAAGAAGGTTTTCTAAGATTGCAAAGGGATCTTGATGAAATGTATCAGTGAGCTGAAAAACGGCAGATGGGGTTCAATCTGGATAAATGTGAGGTATTGCATTTTGGTACAACAAACACAGGCAGGGCTTATAAATTAGTTGTAAGGCCTTGGGTAGTGTTGTAGAACAGAGAGAGCTAGGGGTTCAGGAACATAATTCCTTGAAGTCTGCATCACATATAGACAGGGTGGTTAAGAGGGCATTTGGCATGCTTGCATTCATTGTTCAGTCCTTAGAATAAAAGAGTTGGGTAGTCATGTTGAGGTCACAGGACATTGGTGAGGCCTCTTCTGGAATACTGTATCCAGTTCTGGTCGCGCAGTTATAAGAAGGATATTATTAAACTGGAGAGGGTTCAGAAGAGATTTACCAGGATGTTGCCAGGTACGGAAGGTTTGAGTCATAAAGAAAGGCTGCATAGGAATTGTTTTCCACGGGAGCATAGGAGGTTGAGAGGCGACCTTACAGAAGTTTATAAAATAATGAGGGATATAGTTAGAGTTAATGGTAGTTGTCTTTTTCCTAGGTTGGGGAATTTCAAGACTAGGGGGCCCATTTTGAAAGTGAGAGGAGAGAGATTTAAAAAAGACATGTAATTTTTTTACATAGAGGATGGTTTGTGTGTGGAATGAACTTCCAGAAGAAGTGGTGGATGCCGGTATAATTACAACATTTAAAAGACATTTGGGGAAGTACATGAATTGGAAGGATATAGGCCAGGAACAGGCAGGTGGGACTATTTTAGTTTGGAATTATGGTTAGCATGGACTGGTTGGACTGAAGGGTTTGTTTCCGTGCTGTATGACTTTATGACTCTATGTGAACCATTAAACCTCTTATAAACCTTTTGTTTTTATCTCGTTTAATACTTATGGGACGACTGGGTAGACTTTTGATATCACTCTATCTGCAGATGACAGTAATTTCTTCGCAAAGCAACACAATGTCACCTTCCCAATGGACGCAGGGATACAACAAACCCAAGTCCCAGGGTTTCCTGGAATGGCAGAATTCACTAAAAATTCAGTGTCATTCATGCCCCTTTAGCAGCTGTTCATATACTTTGAGAGAGGAGTGGCCTAGATACGAATTTGAAGAGGTTAACTCTATCAATTTCCAATCTAGGGTGTCACTATTATTATGATCCCAGCTGATGGTAATACTGAATAAGTCAAATCTCAGAGTAAAACCTGGCCTGATAGATCATAACTTTACTTTACTACTCTATTAATTAGTAACTCAACATATTTATACCACATTTCCAATGTTCTTTTGCAAAAGAAGTACAGATTTATGACACAAAAGAAAAGAATAAGTAAGATACGTATAGATATAAATTTAGAAAACTTTAACTAATTTAATAGGCAAAAAGAAAGATTCAACCCTATTCCCAGCAGTATACCTTACAGATACCCAATCTCAGTGTACAAAGAACAAAGAACAAAGAAAATTACAGCACAGGAACAGGCCCTTCGGCCCTCCAAGCCTGCGCTGATCGAGATCTTTTGTCTAAGCCTGTCGTCTATTTTCTAAGGGTCTGTATCCCTTTGCTCCCTGTCCATCCATGTACTACACACATCCATGTGTAGGAGTCCTGAAGAAGGGTAATACCTGAAACATTGACTGCTCCTTTCCTCAGATGCTGCCTGGCTTGCTGTGTTCTTCCAGCCTCCTGTTTGTCTACCTTGGGCTCCTATTCTTTGATTTATTACTTATGGACTCTTCCACTTTTGATGGCCTTACAGACTTGTTGTTAGTTCTGAAGGCCTAAATTCTTTTTTAGTTCTGACATCCAGGAGACTTCCATGTAGTCTCAAAATCTACAGAATCTCTAAACTGTCACACAGCCTTTTTGCAAGAATGAAATTGTCCTTCTGAACTGAAACCTGATTTTTCTGAAATTACTAGTCAATGCTTATCACAAGTTTTTCTGTATGCAATAAACACTTCATCTATTCACTTAATAGGTAAATTGCTAGGCAAAGAATTCATTTTTTTACTCACTTGCAGGACCTGGGCATCGCTAGCTGGGCCAGCATTTATTGTCAACCCTCATTGCTTTTGAAAAGGCTTTGGTGTGCAGCCATCCTGAACTGCTGCAGTCCGTCTGCTGTAGGTAATCTCAAAATGCTGTTAGGGAGGGAATACTAGCATTCTGACCCAGTGACACTGAAGGAACAGTAATATACTTCCAAGTCAGGATGGTGAGTGACTTGGAGAAACTTGCAGATGATGGTATTTCCTTGTATCTGCTGCCCTTGTCCTCATAGGTGGCCGTGGTCATGGATCTGGAATGTGCCATTTAAGGAGTCTTGGTGAATTTTTCCAGTGCTTTTTGTAGATGGTACACACAGGTGCTTTTAAGCACCAGTGGTGGAGGGAATGAATGCTTGTGGACATGTTGTCAATCAAGCTGGATGCTGTATCCTGGATGGTGTCAAGCCTCTTGAATGCTGTTCAACCTGCACTCATCCGGATAAGTGGGAAGTATTCCATCTCACTTCTGACTTGTGCCTCGTAGATGATGGACAGATTTTGCGAAGTAAGGAGGTGAGTAACAGCTGCAGTATTTCTAGCCTGTGACCTGCCCTTGTAGGTGTTATATTTATATGGCTAGTCCACATAACTTAAACCACGTGTTTTATTGGAAGCGATGTAATAATTCACTGTTCCACTGACTTTGTGACCTTTCTAACAAAAAAATTACCTTCACAGAACTGAAACCATAATTTTATTGTACCTATGCATTAAAATCTGAATTCCCAGATAACGATAACCCTTTATCACACCACATATGCTGTGGATACGGCATAATATTGCTGTATTCCAAAGTTGTACTTTAGATGCTACAAATTCCTGGATATCTTGTTCTATCTTTTAACCAATTTTACTGTCAATTTCAAAATAATAATCAAAGGCTTGCAGTTGAGACTTCATTCAAAGGATCCTGTAAATGAAATAGCATTGTAGTGGTGGTCCATTACCAGCAAATCTAAAATCATACACATTTGCAATTGCAGATGTTTGAAATATAATTGCTTGGAAATCAAGAAATTAAATTAGTCCTGAAAGAGTTAATGCAAGTGGAAACCGTCAGGGGAATTATTGCTGCAATAAATAAACAAACCAGGGAGGAAAGAGATCAAAAAGATCTTATCTTTATAAACTGAAAGCCACAGTAACTGACAATTACATTAAACATTTACAACCTTTTAATAAAATTTCCTGCATGTGTTTTACAGAACCTTCCATATTTATTGTGTTGATCAAGCCAACATCTCTAATTAAGTCTGGTGATCACAAGATAATTTATGTAGAAGTGCCAGATAAATTCTGTCTTCCTATCTGTTAATTTTTAGGCAAATTGGGTCCAATTTTGTGTTAGACTTGAATGGTGCTTTTTTTCCTCAAGTTTCCATTTGAGTCTATTTGCATGTTGTTGTACCCATGTAACTGGACATCGATCTTAACATGTTTAGTTTTAAATATACTTAAAATGTGTTCCTCAATATGCTTTGGAGTGGCCGCTACAATTTGAATAATAAGGCTACAAAATGCTTTATCACAAATGAAGGCATTTTAATCAGAGCATCTAATCCACTGCTTGTGAATTACATAATTTCAATAGTCATTCAGTTGCACAAAACTTGAGTAAATGCTGAAACAAGGCACATCTTAGCAGTGTTTCATCTTGCACTGATCAGTACAATTCACAAAGATTTCCCCTCGCATTGGTATTCTTGTAAGCTGCCCTAATGAATGCCAGGCAAAAAGCTTCCACAAAATGTGTAATTTCTTTCACACAATTTTACAGATAAAAACGACTTTAAAATATACAGAATTTGTGGTTTGGCTGTCAGTTTCTCAGAAAATGAATAAATATATATTCAAAAGCATTTTTTTATCATGCACATTGATTCCTCGCACCCAAAAGAACCAATTTAATTTTTAAAGCATCCTTGAAGGCTCGTAAAACTTGCTGAATTGGTGGAAACTCCAAAAAAGCAACTCGTGGAACCTATAAGTATGGCCAGTCATGTGGAAGCAGGCTAGCTTTTAGTGTGATTTTTTTCTTTAAAACTAACACAAAACTGTTTTGGAAACATAATTTCAGCTTACTGTATTTTGTGGCAAAAGTGTCACCAATTACAGACATATTGGAAAATGGCCATGAAGACCAGAAGCTCTGTAATTATCCGTATTCTGTTCTACAACAAGGATGAAGTGACTACAGCCTCTGGATCAGACAATGATACTCCTATCTGGATATATCCCTCCCACTGCTTTCCTTTTCCATTATCCAAACATAGAAACAATGTTGAAAGGCACAAAAACAGCAGACACTGGAAATATGGAATATAAACAGGAAACGCTGGAAAATACTCAGCAGGTCAGGCAACATCCCTGCTGAATTCTGAGAAGGGATTACTGAACTGAAATGCTAACTCTGTTTATCTCCTCAGAGATGATACCTGGCCTGTGAAGATACAGCAGACCTGCTATTGTGATTTGTTCATATTGTTCATTTGTACTGCAATTGTCAATTCTATCAATGCCATCATACACTTCACTTCCTATTCTTCGTTTTAGCTAGCTTAACATAAAACTTTGGACAGTAAATATTGCTACATGGTGGAAATGTGTTTCAACCTCTGTGAAAGGTTTGATGTAGCATCTTTTCTATCACTGTCTCTTGTAAGTAAGAGTTCTGCGAAAATATTGAGGGATGGTTCATGCCATTCTTTATTCAGAGAATGGTGAGCAAGTGGAATTTGCTAGCCCATTGCTGCAGTCAAATACCATACATGTTCTCAGAGAAAAGTTGGGTACATTAATGAAGGCAAAAGAAATTGAAGAATATATTGATAGAATGGAACAGGAGGCTAGTGTGGAGCGCCTACACAAGCATAGTCTGCAATGGCCATTTTCTGTACGTTAAGATTATATATGAGATAGAATTTCTGATACTCACTGATAGATACTTCCTTGTTATTACTGGACATGTCAAATTGTGCATTTTATTCAGAAAGAAAACAATAGCAATGGAAACAAGGTTTAGAACTGGATGAACACAGCAGGCCAAGCAGCATCATAGGAGCAGGAAGGCTTCCTGCTCCTATGATGTTGCTTAGCCTGCTGTGTTCATCCAGCTCTACACCTTGTTGCCTCAGATTCTCCAGCATCTGCAGTTCCTATTATCTCTAATAGCAATGACAACATCTCTTCACAAAGCAGAACTAACATGTCCAGTGAATTTTAAGAATGCTGCATCTGTTCGATTTAAAGTCATTGATAAATAGTTCTGCATTTTTACAAGAGACAGAATAAATGGTGTTTGTTTCTATCTTGGAAATTAGTCCTTATGAAGTTGAGTGGAGGTAAATGCTGGAAAATGAGACACTGGCAAGTCAGATTTCCTTGCGTACAACTTTTAGCAGCTGCGGTTGTTGGGCCCTAGAATTAGCACCAGCAGCTGGCGTGTGCCATCCACACTGAGCTATTTTTCTGGTGGCAGAATATAGAGATGGTTTGATAGGTACCCCTCTGCAAGCAATGAGTAGTGGGTAGCTCACTTGTCACTGAAATCCAGTTGTCGGAGATGAATGGGAATTTCTG
Source organism: Ginglymostoma cirratum (assembly GCA_024137785.1). Lineage (NCBI taxonomy): Eukaryota > Metazoa > Chordata > Chondrichthyes > Orectolobiformes > Ginglymostomatidae > Ginglymostoma > Ginglymostoma cirratum. Next base: position 13,574,935 of record JAHRHZ010000040.1, on the reverse strand, counting down.
GTTGGCCTCCAGTCCTCCAGTTCTTTGCAGATGACAAGGGACAGCTGCCTGTTAGCAACCTCACAGCAGCAGACTGGATCAAAAGTTGAGCCTGGCTTCTGAACGCTAATTGGCCAGCTTGACAAGAATCTTAGGCAAGCAACAAATACTAGTACAGTACATTCTTCTGATGCCCATTTGAATCTAACTGTGGGGCTTAGAAGCCAGCAGGGAAGGTACTGTCTCTGGTGCTCTCAACACACTCTCACAGCTCAGTGGTTGTGACGGTGCATAAGCTACTTGAACACTGCCTCAAACTGTACCATGCTCCCACCAACCTCAGAACAATTCTAGTGAGACTCTTGACATTTGCAATGACATTATTAACCAGAAAAGGCAGCAGTTCCCATGTACATGAGTTGGACTTCAACCCACAGCCCCAGAAGTTTAAAAAATACTGCTGTGAAACTCACTACAACACTAGGACGTCTTAACCCTGGGATTCTGAGATGTAATTTTCTCTCATGAGACAACACGTATATGTGAGAAATAAAAAGGTTTATGTGGAATAATATAGAAAGGAGTACAGGTGTCCGTGCAGCCCATGTCAGGTTTGTATTGTATGTGCTGTAATATCAACCACTGCTAGCTTGTGGGTCTGGTCATTTGCTTTATCAACCTCTTTTATTGATTGGATGTAAGGACCAACTTTGTTTACAGTGATAATGGAAAACCACTCATGTGATTAATGAGAAGAGGCTCTTGTCTTAAACAAGGTGTAATTCATTGCATGGTAGAAATCAGATACAAGTTACGTGACTAAGTTATACATTGTTGCTAAGTTTATGTGGAGACCATGGATATAGGTCTTCAATCTGTCAGATCATAAGATGTTCTTCTTTTGTCTCACCCAAGTCCTTATGTCAACAATAGAGTGGGTGGAGCTTAAAGCCTTCTTCAACATTCAATCTTTCAGTACACGTATACTTCCCTCTAAGATTTTTCTAATGGTCAACATTTATGCATTTGTCTATATAGTTACATTCACCATCAGCCCATCTTCCCAAGTCTGAACTTTACCAATTCAGGTGGTCTGGACGTTCAACAATCCTTCCAGAATGTATTCTCTTTGGACATGGATTATTGGTAGGTCTTTGTCTTAATGACTGTTGATCTTCATTCAGTTTGTGACTTTGCCTGGTCTGGAAATTTTCTAGGCATTGAAGGACTTTTTACCTCTTGGATATTCATTCCTGCTGAATCAAGGAGTCCGTAAGACCATAAGGTGTAGGAGCAGAAGTAGGTCATTCAGCCATCCGGTCTGTTCCGCCACTCATGGATGATCTGATAATCCTCAACTCCTCTTTCCCACCTTTTCCCTCGAATCTTTGATTCTTGTACTGAGTAAAAATCTATCTCAGTCTTGAATATATTTAATGACCCAGCCTCCTGTACGCTGTGGTAAAACGTTCCACAAGTTTACTACCCTCTGAGAGAAGGAATTCCCCCTCATCTAGTCTTAAAAGGGCAAACCCTTTGTTCTGAGATTGTAGTCATAGATTCATGGCTGGTGAAACTCTCAAATATCTGCTGAAGGATAACTCCTGACTCAGATACCAGCAATGGCATGATGTTTGCACGAATCTGAAATATTTTAACAAGTTATCTTGAACAGTACAACACTTTTTCAATACTGCAGCTATCAGGATGGGTTACATACTCAAATCTTTTGAATGCAAAATGTGTGACTCAGAGGAGAGAGTGCAACCAGTGAGTCAAACCTGCCACTTGCACAATCTGATGGTGAGTTTGATCTCTATTAGCTTGGAAGCTATAAGTTTGTGACTGGAATTTTATGTCTGTCTTGCTTTATCCAAACCGTTCTTTTATAGATGGTGTTACTACAATAAGAAAAAGCCAGCTGTTCAAAATGACAGTAACATTTGCACCAATGTAAATAAAGCTGAGAGGTATATTTTTATATGGTTTCATCTTTTCAAAGAATTTTCACTTTGTCCTACAGTCTTGATGCTCATACACACTATTTGGAATCCTGCAACATTGAAGACCCCAGGGAAAAAAGGGTGCTTGATGTCTGATGTGAATTCACATTTGAACTGATCAAATCTAGCATCGGTCACAACTGCTGGCTAAAAATGAGTAAATAATGTGGACTAAACTTCCTCGGTGGTCCTCATCTAAACCTTAGTTTTATTCTACATAGCTGCTAAAATAACAGGTAACAGAGAGGCAGTAGTTATGAACTAGCAGTGTAAATTTAGCAAAGTGGAACCATCTGAGAACGTAGGTAGGACATTTGATGACTCATTTAGTCAAGCAGAGAGGAGCAGTTATTGTTTAAGACAGACAGGGCTGTTTGTGTTGACCTGATGATCCTGCTGTCAGTCTGTAAAACAACTAGATTAGAATAATTGCTTTGAGATGTGTCATATTCATTGCAAGGTCAGAATGATTTCTAAAACATTCAACAACCTACTTGATATTTCCACAGGCTGTTTTGAAGTGATGTGTCACATATTAAAGATAGGGAAAATGAAGCCAACTGCTCTTTACTTGCAGAGGTAGTAATTGAGAGCTTTTTCATGTGTTTCGCAGTTAATTGTACAATAATTTTTGCCTTTTCACAAGCTGCTGGTCAAACAATATAACCTCATTTCAATGTAATTACTCTGAGCCAAGTGTTTACAGGATTGCTCTTAAAGAAATTTTGCAAATTTGCTCTGCAGGATCAGAATGTCTCAGATCTTCGATCTTACATTAGTCCTGTGATGAGGGACAAGTTACAACAACGTTCATCTAAATTACAACAGTCAGCAGTGATTACATTTCAAAGGTATTTTCTTGGTGTGAAGCCCTTAGGGGTGTCCTGGAATTATGAAAATGTACTATATAAATGGGATCAGAGATAAAAGGTACTGCAGATGCTGGAGAATCCGAGATAACAAGCATGGGGCTGGATGAACACAGCAGGTCAAGCAGCATCACAGGAGCAGGAAATCTTGACGTTTTGGGCCTAAACCCTTCATCAGAAATGGGGGAGGGGAAGAGGGTTCTGAAATAAATAGGGAGAGAGGGGGAGGCGGATAGAAGATGGATAGAGGAGAGGATAGGTGGAGAGGAGGCAGACAAGTCAAAGAGGCGGAGATGGAGCCACTAAAGGTGAGTGTAGGTAGGGGGGTAGGGAGGAGACAGGTCAGTCCAGGGAGGACGGACAGGTCAAAGGGGCGGGATGATGTTAGTAGATAGGAGATGGGGGTGTGGCTTGGGGTGAGAGGAAGAACAGGTTAGGGAGGTGGAGGTGAGCTGGGCTGGTTTTGGGATGCGGTTGGGGGAGGGGAGATTTTGAAGCTTGTGAAATCCACATTGATGCCATTGGGCTGCAGGGTTCCCAGGCTGAATATGATTTGTTGTTCCTGCAGCCTTCGGGTGGCATCACTGTGGCATTGCAGGAGGCCAAGGATGGACATGTCATCTGAGGAATGGGAGGGGGAGTTGAAATGGTTCGCGACTGGGAGGTGCAGTTGTTTGTTGCGAACTGAGCGCAGGTGTTCTGCAAAGCGGAGTTCTTCCTTTCTAACAAAATACAAAAGCAGCACGTGACCACCTGTAATACACAATTTGCTTCCCAGGGAAATAATACAGACAACACAACCTAAATGATGGGAAAGTGAGTGGGAGATGTCAGACTCTAAAAGAGAACCCTTTCATCTGTGAGGTTTAGGCATAAATCCAGACCACTCTGATAGGACAAAAGTCTCCTCTGTCCATTGGTTGGAAGCATCCTAAGTAAAATATGGACAAAAACAATTCTTTTCATGAAACATACGGTCCATACCTCTGAACTGATTATCAACTGGAAATTGGCAATCTCAGCATGGGGAGGAATCTTACAGTCAAAATCAAAAAGTAGCCCTAGAAAAGAAAGCTCCTACGGTGCTCATGGGAAGAAAACATGATTTTGAAGCTACTTGAACTTTGTTGCTACTACAAGGTTTCTTCCATCAGCAAAGGAAACAGGTCCATTGTAAACAAGGGGAAAGAAGGTCATCACCAACTACAATAAATGATGGGGGAGATTGCTTACGCTGTACTTTAGGGAAAATACTGTCAGTAAGAAACCTCTAAACATCATTTAGTCAAGCAGAGAGGAGCAGTTATTGTTTAAGATAGACAGGGCTGTTTGTGTTGACCTGATGATCCTGCTGTCGGTCTGTAAAACAACTAGATTAGAATAATTGCTTTGAGATGTGCCATATCCAAAAACAGAAGTTGCTGGAAAAACTCAGCAGGTCTGGCAGCATCTGAGAAGAGAAAATCAGAGTTAACGTTTCGATTCCAGTGACCCTTCCTCAGAACCTCTAACCATCACAGAATGACTGCTTGTTACGGCAGAGCTGAAATCGAACCTTCAGTTGGAGGAGCTGAGCAAAACTATTGAGTCAATTGGAAAGCTGTCTTGCAAAACTGACAAAGCGTGGGAAACTAGCACCATGCCTGAACTTCTCTGTTTTTACAAGAGGGAGGGGGTAGTGCTCCAAGGGATGTGTGGAGCATATGTTGTGGTCCTCGACAAAGGCATCCTCAATGATCACAACAACTATCGAGGCATTGTGAGAAACCTTACAGATCCTGACTGAATATATCTTAGTCATTGGGTATAACACCGTGGAAGGAGGGCCTTCATCCCATCAAGTCCATTCTAGTCTTCTAATCCTATTTCCCAACACTTTTCCCATAGCTTTGTATGCTATGGCACTTTCAAGGGTTCATCCAAATATTTCTTCAATGGTTCCCACCTCAATCACCCTTTCAGGCAGGGTGATAAAGGTTCTCCTTAAATCCCTTCCAAACCTCCTGCCCCTTATCCTAAATCGATGCCCTCTGCTAGCTGACCTCTCTCCTAAGGTGAAATGTTTATTCCTTTTGAACCTGCCTTTGCCCTTCATAATTTTGCAGATTTTTTTTTTGTTATAAACCTCTCCAACCTTCTATGCTCCAAAGAAAGTTATCCCAGCCTTTCTGGTGTCTCTTTATACTTGAATTCTCCATCCTGGCCAACATTTCAGTGAATCTCTTCTGCACCCCCTCCAATGTAATTACACCCTTCCTATAGTGTGGGTACCTGTAGTGATTGTAACAAGGTCAGCCAGGAGGACCACATAGAATATGAGTTCCCTGATTGTGGCAATTAATCTGGTCCAATCAGGGAGCCCTGGCTGACAGATAAGAACAGGGGTTCACTCTGAGAGCTGGCTCTGAGGAAGCTGAATCAATGTCTCGGGTTACTTGGTGATGGGATACTGGCCTCTGTGGAGTTATTTCAGTGGCAACGAGAGCGGAATTATTGATGTAACCACGCAAAACCACCTGCTAGCTGAAGCCCAACTCGACCTCAAACAGGCATTACAACTGGCTTAATCATTGCAAAATGCGGCAAGTGGAGCTTATGCATTGCAGGGTATTCCGATGGAAGTGAACACCCTTGCCAGTCTGACTGAGCTTGGGAAACACCACTTGAGTGAAGACAATTGCATACTCTCACTCAGGCCATATCCTGAACAGAGGGTCCCTAGGTTGGCCCGCAGCAAAACAAAGCCAAGCTTTGGCCAAAAGGTTAAAATATTGTTTGGGATCCGGGCCGGCAAGCCTTTGTAGTTGCTGCTGGTATGCGGACTTGAGGCAGCAAATGAGTTCTATTAGACCTAAATTGAGTAAGAGAACTCATAGGCTGATATCCAGTAGAGTTCATGCCCTGGAAATCCCACCTACATCTGATTTGGAACAGTTAAATTGCTTAGCAACATCCAAGTGAGAACCAATCAAAATAACTGACTGTGTAAAGATCATCAGCTTCTAATGGATGCCGATATTGGCTACTTCAGTGGTCACTGAACCAGTCTTTAACAAAATTCGTTCTGGACTCCAACGCTTAAGTTTGCACACGACCTCGGCTAGACGGAGAATGTGCACTGTGGAACCTTTACAGATTAAGGCTATAACTTTGGTTCCTGTCTCTTATGAGAAGCAGCTGGTTCAATTACCCGTGATTGTGGTAAAAGGTTCAGGCCCAAGCTTGATTGGGCGAAATTGGTTGAGAGAAATTCACCTTGATTGGTTCAACATTTTATGATTTAGAAAATAGCTGCCTGAGAGAAGTCCTTACTGAATACCTGGAAGCTAGGGAAAGTCTAGGGACTGTCAAAAGAACCAAGTTCCCCTTTCATGTTGACCAGGAAGCAATTCCACAATTCTGTAGGGTCCGCCCAGTGCCTTTTAATTTATGGGCAAAAGTAAAGGCAGAAGTTAAAAGGCTGGAAAGTGAAGGAGTCATCAACCCAGTCCACTTCGTGAAATAGGCAGCACCAGTCAGACCGATTTTGAAGCCCAATGGGTTGGTTTGGCTTTATGGGGATTTTTAACAAATGATAAACCACTTTTGCACTGGAAAAATACCCAATCTCTCAAATAGAGGATTTATATGCAAAGTTGGCAGGGTGGCTGTCCTTTACAAAGCTGGACGCGTGCCATGTGTACTTGCAATTATGGTTACATGTGAATTCCCAGATGAATGCTACAATTAAGGATTTGTACCAACATATGAGACTACCATTTGGTGCATCAATAGCCTGTGCAATTTTTCAGCGGGCGATAGAGAACACTTTGCAGGTCACCACTAATCCAAATGACGTGCTAATAACAGGGAAGACCAATAAGGAGCACTTAGAGAATTTGGACATAGTCCTTAGATGTTTTTCCCAGGTGGGCTTACACTTAAGAAGGGAAAAATGTGTGGTCCAGGCACCCCAAGTGACCTCTTGGTCCATGGAGTCAATAAGGCTCATGGGAAGCTAAAGTGATGGCAATCAAAGATGCCCTGGCTCCCATATCTGTACTAGACCTTAGGTCTTTCCTTGGGCTGGTCCAGGAGGCAAACAGTGAATCTGGATGCTTCAAGCTGTCTCCCACTGGCAGACACACCACTGATGGTACCGTCACTGGAAGAGCCCACAATGGTTTTAAATTTTCCGGACACACTTTCAGTCACAGTTGGCAAAATCAAACTTTGGATGCAGAAAGATCCGATCCTGGCAAAACTGAAGCAGCTGGTGGTGATGGGGTAAACTAAAAGGCTGTCACAGCCAGAATTGAAATCTTTTTCGCCCCGAAGAGACCAGATCACAATAGCTGACAGCATATTATTATGGAGAGTAAGAGTGATTGTCTTGAGCAAAGGACACTGCCAGCTACTAGCTGAACACCACCAGGGTCACCCAGGGGTTTCCAAAATGAAGATGTTGGTGAGAAGTCATTTCTGGTGGCCAGGCTTGGATGCAGACAAAGGCATGTTGGTGTGGGGCAGTGCCCAGAGTGCCAACAAGGACAAAAATTACCGGCAGCACCTCCCCCACATCCTTGGGAATGGCTGGATAAACCCCAGATTCGGTTACATGTCAACTATGCAGGTTCTTTCATGGTCTCAATGCTTTTAGGCTTTGTAGACGCCCACTCAAAGTGGTTGGATGTGCATTGAGTTCATTTGTCAAATACAGACAGGCCCACTGCTTTGAGAGTGGACTGAGAAACAGGTGAGCAGCACAGTTCAGTGGACTCTGTAAATTGGGCACACTCAACATTTGCTAGTCCCGAATGGAAATGAAGAAAATTAAGAGAGTATATTTCCACCAGGTTCTCTGTGACTTTGGTAAAAGAGCCTCAAAAATCCAGGAGAAGTGGATTTAACTTTTAATATGGTTTTCATATGCTTCCACTGATCTTCTACTTGAGTTACAGGAAACCCCAGGGACAAATTCTATAGACGCTTAACCGCACAATTGACTAAGTGCATCTTTGTGTACTGTATAAAGACTGGGATAATATTTTGGCTGTCAATGTCTGGAATTTGCTCTAGCAGTAATTATCTCAAGTAGCAGCTGACCACATAGCCTGAACTTGGTTGACCTTCAGCTATTTTATCTTTCACCTTGCGTTTTTGAAAAGTCTCCAGGTCACACTGCAATCATTTATTATGTGAGGTAATGTACCATCAAATTAACAATCTTTTAAACTGTCAATATTAAACAGCAGTCACTGCTCAGTCCCAGCTGTCCAAATCTACCACATTTGAAATGAGAGTATGTCTCTTTTTGAAAATGACTGGATCTCAAAACCCACCAAATTACTAATTATTTCAGCAAGGATTCCTTTACCCAAAGCACATGGTACAATTTAAATATGCTCTTGAAGGTGGCCTCTGTTGGGTCATTCATGAGGAGATAAGCATCAAGTTCTTTAAACTGGAAAACCTGTGAATGGCATGGATCAGTTGTTAAGCCCATAGTTCCCACAGTCCAGACTGCGTGTTGGTCACAAAATTGACTTTTGTGGTTGCTACTGTAAGTAGATGGCTAGACATAGCTGGTGCAAACAAAAACTTTTTAAATAATTTACAAGGCTAACTATTAAAGTGTTTAGAATTCCATCTTTAAATGATGCTATTGGTCATTCATGAGAACATCAGAACCTGCTCACTGACTCTTAGTTTAGGATTTGCCAGGGCCACCCAGCTCCTTCATTCATTACAGTACTTGGACCAAACATAACCAAAGGAGCTGAACTCTAGAGATGAGGTGAGAATGCGTGTCCTTGAAATCAAGGCTGCATTAGATTGAGTGTGGCATCAAGGAGCCCCACCAGAACTGGAGTCAATGGGAAATAGAGAATATACTCTGCTGATTGAAGTCATACCTGTCAGTGAAGAAGGTTAGGGTCATTGAAAGCCAGTCATTTCAGCACAGGACATCACCGTAGATTTTTCTCAGGGTATGCTCAACCATCTTAAACTGCTCCATCACTGACCTACCTTCCATTACAAGTTCAGAAGTGATTACACAGTGTTTAGCACCATTCAAGAATCCTCAGATATTGGGCAAACTCTATCCATAATGCAGTAAGACCTGGACAGTATCCAGTAACAAGTGGCAAGTACCGTTTGTACCAGGGAATCACCATTTTCACCAAGGGAGGATCTAACTATCTCCCCTTGACATTCAATGGTATATCACTGCAGAATCATCCACTATCAACATCTTGGGCTTTACCAGTCACCTGCAACTGATCTGGACCAGCCATATAAATGCTCTGGCTACAATGCAGGCCAGACGTTGGGAATCCTGCAACAAATAACTCTTTTCCTGACTGCCCAAAGCCTGTCCACAATCTACAAGGCACAAGTCAAGATTGTGTTTGAATATTCTCCATCGGCAGTGGACACCAGGACACTGAATAAATTTAAGGAGGAAATACGTTTTTAATTAGTAGCGAGTTAAAGGATTACGGGAAGAGGACAGGAAAGTAACGATGACATCAGACATGATTGTATCAAATGTTGGAGCAGGTTGGAAGTGCTGATGTAACTACTCCTGCTCCTCGTTCTTATGTTTTCTGGATGAGAGCAGCTCCAACAACACTCAAGAAGTTTGACATCATCCAGAATTCCCTCTCCTATCCACACATCATTCTGGCTTGGAACTATATTGTCGTCCCTTCACATTTACTGGGACAAAATTCTAGAACATGCTTCCTAGGAGCATTGTGGGTCTAATACTCACCATGGCTGCAGCATCTTTAAGGGATGGGCAATAAATACTGGCCCAGTCAACAATACCCACACTCTTTAAACAGATACGGTGGAAGGGACAGGAGTAGGCCACTCAACTTCTTAATCCTGTGCTGCCATTTAATAAGATTATGACCAATTTACAATGTATTAACCCCACTTTCCTGTCTGCCGTCCCATAGCTTTGACTCCCTTGTAGATCAAAAATCACTTTAACTTACCCTTCAACATATTCAATGACCCTGCCTTCTCTGCTCTTTGGGGAAGAGAATTTCAAAGATTTACAGCCTTTGAAGAAAGAAATTTTGTTTCATCACTCAGTGAACCTTCTCTTCCAATACAAGTGAAACCTCCTTAAATAAAAAGACTAGCACAAGATGCAGTACTCTGCGTTTGACTTATCAATGTCCTGTTCGGCTGCAGAAATATTTTCTTATTTATACTCCTTCATCCTTGCGATAAAGGCTAATAATTGGTTCTACTTGTTGTCCTAATTACTTGCTGTACCGGCATGCTAACTTATTGTGGTTCATGGATGAAAACACCCAGGATCCTCCACTGCAGAATTCTGCAGTCTCCCGCTCTGTTTAAATAATACTCTGTTTTTCATTTCTTCCTGCCAAAGTGGACAACCTCACCTTTCCCCAAATTATTTTTCACCTTTCAAACATTTGCTCACTCGCTTATATTTACCCATATCCCTTTGCGCTCTATCTGTATCCTCCTCACAGTTGGTTTCCTATCTATTTGGTGTTGTTGGAGATGGGGTATGGTTGCTAGACCAGTACTCCAGAGATGCAGATATTGTTCCAAACAATGTCACATCACAGCAGTTGGTGAAATTTTAATTTAATGTCACTTAGAATTAAATGATGACCATAAAAACCCATCTGGTTCACTAATGTCTTTTAGGGAAGGTAACTGCGGTCCATAGTCTGCATCAGATAGCAGAGATTGCTATGCTTTGCCCAGAATCTCTCTCTATGGAATATATCTTTGTTGAGAATTATGAAATACCTCCCTAGTTATATGTGAAGTGAATATTGGTGTAGAATGCCACAGAAGAAAATCTTAAAGATCCCAAAGTGATGCCAACTTCCGCTTGGACTGATGGTAAGTCTTCAGCAGTTGAAAACAAGTGATTACCTTGTAAATTGGGCCTATCCACTAATAACGTGTATTGTTAACTTATAATGTAATAATGGGGATCTAAGAAACACGGGGTGAGGGGGCCGAAATTTATGGATACTCGAGAGTGCATTCGCTAGTGGCTAGTCGCATATCTCTTTCTGAAAACGCCAAGCTTATCCACCTAAATACAATGGCTGAGGTAAGGCATCAAACAGTCCAGCTGATTTTTGCCTGCTGAGGTCTTTAAGTAACAATAAATGACCAAGTTAGGACCTTTTGCCACCTTTTCCTCAATAATACCACAGCTGGGGAAGGCAGAATGAAGGAGTCCAGTGTTCTGTAGGAACTTAACCTTGCACCCTACCTCTAGTGGCTTGGCTTCCTTGGATACCTGACCTCTTCCTGACCACAAACTACAGTTTAATTTGTAAGATAACAAAGTGCAGAGCTGGATGAACACAGCAGGCCAAGCAGCATCAGAGGAGCAGGAAGGCTGACGTTTCAGGCCTAGACCCTTCTTCAGAAAGTCCAGTTTCCACTGACTGTTTTGTTGTGATTCTTGTAATTCCAGCAGCTGCCACTACTGAGTTCTGGCACTGGTGGGACCAAACAGCCTCCGGGCACTTGGATAGTCCAGCAGCACTCTATGTCTTTCGCTGTCTGAGATCCCTGAGAGTGGTAGTCCCACTCCCAGCTCATTAAGGCTACCGTCAGCGTGTTGGCACAGCAGCCAGTTACAGTTCAATGAAAAGTGCAGGAGGGCATGCCAGGAGTAGCATCAGACATACCTACAAAGAAAAAGTGATATTTAAACGTGGTGAAGTTACAAATCAGAACTATTCCTGTGCCAAACAGCATTAGCAGCAAGTGATTGACACGGCTACTGATCAACAGATCACTACCAACAGATCAGATCTATGCCCTGAATTCCTGCCACATTCAGGCATGAATGCCAATGAATAATTAAACAACTCACTGGTGGGGCAAGCTCCAAAAATATCCCCATCTTGGGAGAGCCAGTACATCAGAGCAAAATATAAGGCTAAATTATTCACAGCAATCTTCAGCCAGAAGTGCCAAGGTGATGATCCATCTCTTGTAGAGGTCCCCAGCATCACAGATGCCAGTCTTCAGCCAATTAGATTCACTCTTCACAATATCAGGAAATGATTAGAAGCACCGGACACTGCAAACGCTAGGGGCCCTGACAAAATTCCGGCAATAGTACTGAAGACTTGTGCTCCAGAACTTGCCGCTCCCCTAGCCAAGCTGTTCCAGTACAGTTACAACACTGGTATCTACCCGACAATGTGGAACATTGCCCAGATGTGTCCTGCGCACAAAAAGCAGGACAGTCCAACCCAGCCAGTTACTGCACCATCAGTCTGCTCTCAATCGTCAGTAAAGTGATGGAAGGTGTCATTAACAGTGCTATCAAGCAGCACCTGCTCAGAAATAACCAGCTCAGTGAAGTTCAGTTTGGGTTCTGCCAGGGCCACTCAGCTCCTGACCTTATTACAGCCTTGGTTTAAACATGGACAAAAGAGCTGAATTCCAGAGGTGTGGTGAGAGTGACAGCCCTTGATATCAAAGTTTCATTCAACCAAGTGTGGCTTCAGGGAGCCTTCGCAAAACTGGAATCAATGGGTGTCAGGGGGCAAGCTGTATGCTGGTTGGAGTCATATGGCACATAGGAAGATGGACATGGTTCTTGGAGGTCAGTCATCTCAAGTCCTGAACATCTCTGCAGGAGAAGTAATACAATCATAGCTGATCTAATTTCGGCCTGAACTCCACTTGCCTGCCTCATATGGCCCCACATATCACTTTAACCCTTTACAAATTAAAACAACTGTCTATCTCCTCCTTAAGTTTATTTAGTGTCCCAGCATCCACTGCACTCTGGGGTGGTGAATTCCACAGATTCACAACACTTTGAGCGATTTAATTGCTCCTCATCTCTGTTTTAAATCTGCCACCTGTTAGCCAAAACTATAACCTCTCTTTCTCGATTTCCCCACAAAAGGAAACATCCTTTCCACATCTACTTTGTCAATTCTCTTTCGCATCTTACATACCTCAATTAAGTTTCCTCTCACCCTTCTAAACTCTTGAGAGTATTGGCCTAAACTGTTGAATCTCTCTTCAGAATAAAAAAAAGCCTTTGAAATCTGGGATTAATCTTGTGAACGTTCTACGAACTGTCCCCAATGAAATTACATCTTTTCTCAAGTACGGAGACCAAATCTATACACAGTACACCAGATGCAGTCTCACCAATGAGGCTGGAAGAAGATTGCTTATCACCACATTCTCAAAGGCAGTTAAGAATGGTCAATACTGGCCCAGCCAATGACACCCACATCCTATGAGCTAATGAAAAAAAAAGTATGCATTTCTCATGCAGCTGCTAGGCACAGCCAATGAAAACTGTCACTGTGGTCTATCAGTGTGTGCACAGTTGCACTCACAATGAAACTCACTTACGCATAAATATTTCATTCCTCCTGATTGGAACCTGTGTCTTATTTCACTGTTAGAATGACCAATCTGACAGTCAAGAGGAAAATGTTTTATGTTTTCTGTTTTCTTCTGCAACATCTTAAGTTACTTTGCTAATCGTATCAGGCAGGAAGAAATTGGAATTAAGAAAAGAGGAAATTTCACTCGGTGAGAATTCTGCTGATTTTCAAATCCAGTGACTGTAATCAGACTTGGATAAGTTAGTCTTGCAACTCCCCGGTTCACATCCTCCTCATATACTGTGTAGCACTCAGCCCAGGATTACTGTGTACTATTCTATAGGAAGTTTTTAGTTTGATGCGAGACTGAGTGAAATTAATTGTCAATGTTACATTACAATATGATGTTTCTGTGCATTTTCTTACATTGCACCACCCAGTAATTGTTAGCATTGCCTATAAACACAGACAAGAGGAAAATGGACCAAACTGTCAAATATGTTCGAGGAGATTATGCTCTTACGTTCTTTCAAACATGTTTCTAAAATGTCTACCCCATCATTTAGATACAGTTCAGGTTATATTCCTGCCAAATATTCAAGATACAAGATGTTACACAACATCCTGTGGCCTAACTGCATCAATTTAGACATGGTTAAATGTGTTTTCACATATCACATTCACAGCTTGACTCATTCAAAAGTCTCTCAGCAATTAGTGAGGCATTTATGTTTTTTTTAAATCATTTTGCTTTGATTATCAGCACAGTGGAGTAATGGGTTAATGTAAACCAGTCAGTGATGTAACTGAAGACAAAGTCATCATTTAAGCAGAACAATTTGAGAGAAGTGTCCAAGATGAAACCCAACACCAGAAAAAAGCAGCACTCCGCACTGAACTAGAGTAATATGAATGGTGTGAACAAAGACTTGGAACTACTTTCACCATACCTATGTCCAGATTATGAATAGAGGAGAGCAGGTATGGATTACCAGTGAAGTAAGCAAAAAGTGGACTAGGCCAAACCAAACCCAAGATAAAGGGCGGACAGGGCCATGGTGCAGAATTTCCTTCTATGATCAACCCCATCCCAAATACGGCACCATAGATTAACATCTGTATATTATCAACCTTTTCTTTGTGAAGCATATGGTGAACAATATGTTAATGACCATTGAAACTACGATAATGTTGGCAGTGGGATAGATAACGTAATCTGGGGTAATTTCCTTCCTTCTCTTCTAAATAGTGCCAAAGGATCCACCTCAACAAGCAAGTGGGACCTCACATTAAAATCTCATCTGAAAGATAGTGCCTCTGATGGGCAGTACTTCATCATCAGTGCTGTGCTAGAGACACAGCCTTAGTTCTTATCCACTCAAGCCTGGGAATAAGACTTGAACCCAGGACCTTGTGGTCCAAGGAATACAAAATGTATCACAGCTAAGAATTTAGAATTCTCAGAATTTAAATTATTCAGGGCTGAAAGCATTTCTTGTAGGTGTGAATCTTTTGATTGATAATCGTGAGTAAATGGTTAAAAATTAATGAGTTACAATTTCCAGACATGTAGCCTTATTGGGAGCTGCGTATTTTTATTGGATTGCAGTCTATGATAGCTTGTGGTGTTGTAAGTGCAGTCATTTGAACACATTGTTAACTGAACTGTCCAGGTGGACTTTAAAGATCTGACAGTGCACTTACAGTAAGAGCAGAGGGTTCTTCAGTCTGTTCAGCTGGCGAGTCTCCTTTAATCAATACTGTTAAACAACAGATTAACCTGTCAGTGATCTCATTACTGTTTGTGTGGTGTTGCTGGCAAAGAACGGATGCTGTGCCATTGCACTTCAAACAGTAATTATTTGTATGAGGCACTTTCAGAATGTGATAAGGCCTCCTATACATACGTGTTTGTTTTTTTCCTTCAGATTTCTCAATCAGTGCAGTAGATAATCCTAAACTTGTATTCAGAATCATTTAACTGTACCTTGAACACAATGATGTTTCTAACCATGGCTAAAGATCAATGCAATCATGATAAAAATCATGTGTCTCTTGCACATTAGGTGCTATTCCCCGTATCCATGTTATGAAACTAATTTAGCATCCTATTTTTACAAAATTACATGTGGCCAGATTCAATGCAACATTTCCTTTTAAACAGAGGAATTGTTAAAGTACAGCTCTCTCAAAATTGAAATGAATTGGAATTTGTTTGATATGATTTACACTAGTTTTTCAACCACTGGCAATTTTTCCAAAACTTCCTGAGAATTTCATCAATATAAAAATCCTGTAAATCCATTAGGACTACCCATAGGCAGCCAGTGTAACATCTCAGGGGTTTAAACAAATATGAAGATATGCCACTTATCCTTTTATGTCCCTTTATTCTTTGAGTAAAGTAATGAAAATTAAAACCTAAATGAATGAAACTTGATTTAAAAATTGAATCCATTAAATCATCATGGGAAATGTATCTTCATTTTCTAAATTTGGGCACTACCAGGAAATTTTCAAAATGTTTCAGAGATAGTA
>JAHRHZ010000040.1:13535589-13558788 GCA_024137785.1 Ginglymostoma cirratum | reverse complement strand
TTCAGGTCTGAAGAAGGGTCTAGGCCCGAAACGTCAGCCTTCCTGCTCCTCTGATGATGCTTGGCCTGCTGTGTTCATCCAGCTCTACACCTTGTTATCTCAAATTTCAAAATGTGCTTGAAATTCTGCTCTGTTTGTTATTTGACTTTATGCTTCAAGTTTCCTCCTATCTCTTTTTAACAACCCCATACATAAAATTTCTTGTGAATCTCTGTAAACATGATTTGTAAACAAGTGTTATCAACAAGTTCAAACAGAGTGAAACTGAAGATCAAAAATTTAAAATATTTCTTACTGCTCTATCTTCTACCTTAAAAGTGTTGGTTTGAATGATTTAGATTAATTCATCTTAATATAGAATATTGTTTTAAGAGCAGTGGGTGATTTTTGCTTTATGTGAAGACCACTGTTTGTATTATTAAATACTTTTCCTTAGAATTTCTAGGCTTGGAGTTCAACCTGATCAAGCTACAACAGAGGACTATTTGCATGACAAACATCAGAATCAACATGGGTAGACAGAGCAAAGTGATCCCACAACGAACAGATTAGATCTAAACCCTGTAGTCCTGCCTCATTTGGTTGCGAATGGAGGTGAACAATTAAACAGCTAACAGTGTATGAAGGCTCCACAAATATCCACTTTCACAGTGATAGAGGCACCCAGCACGTCAGTGCAAAACACAAAGCTGAAACGTTTGTAGCTACCTTCATCTGAATATATTGAGTGTATAATCCATCTGAATAGTATTGAGTGTATAATCTATCTTGGCCTCCTGTCAAGATTGCCAGTATCACAGATGCCAGACTTCTACCAATTCAATTCATTCCGTCTGATATGAAACTGAAAGCACTGGATACTTAAAAAGGCTATAGGCCTTGAAAGCATTCCAGCAATAGTACCTAAGACTTGTGCTCCAGAACTCCAGTCACACCACTACCTACAACACAAGCTTCTGTTCAATAATGTAAAAAAAAGCAAGCCAATTCTAACCCAGTCAATTCCCACCCTATCATTCTACTTTCAATCACATATAAAGTTATGAAAGGGATCATTGACAGTGCTATTAAGTTACACATGCAAAGGAATAGTCTGCTTCACTGATGCTCAGCTTGGGTTCTACCAGGCCCACTTAGCTCCTGATCTTAAATATAGTCTTGGTCCAAACGTGTATAAACAATTTGAACTCCAGAGGCAAGGTGAGAATAACTGTCCTTAACATCAAGGCAGATTTCTGTGAAGGCAGATCTTGATGAACCCTCAATTTTTGTTTCTGGATCCCAGACAAGGTTCCACAATATTTTACGGTTCCAGATGGGATACCTCGGCTTGTCGAGCTCCTGGCTGAGGAGGGACGAACTGGCTCCAACTCTTTATTCACCACTGCCCCTCAGTTAGTTTCGACAAAGTTAAAATAAAAGGATCCCTTTCTTGTGGATGCCTTTATCCCTGACCCAAATGAACTTACATTCTGAAATGAGCCAATTTGAGAAGGCTTTCTCGAACTGATAAAAAGAGTGGGTCTATTAATCACTAAAGATAAAAAGTCTTAGAAAAAGGCAGTGACAGAGCTACATTCATTCAAGCTGTTTGGAATTGCTTCTTCTTCTATAATCAGTCTCTGCTACATAGTTATTGCGTTTTCTTAAATGCTCGCACAATATACAAATTGGTTTTAAAGTTAGTGTAGTACAGCATATAAAAGGCAACATAAGTAAGTGAATAATATAAATGATTAATTCAAATGCAATAAGGATGACTATGCAGATACCATGTCAATGCTGTAGCATGTGTGAGCTCCTGAATACTACTGTGATCCAGGGCAAACATGTCACCATTATAAGTGGTTGAAATTCATGCAGTTTCGGTTCAGAGCTTATGAGCTGGAAACTCAACCACAGACAGTGGGATACTTCAGGGAGGGGACACTAGCAGCAGTGCTGGTGAAAAGTGGGGCTGAACAGTGCTGGGGCCAGAGTCCTTGGGAGCCACATAACTAGGGAAGTAGAGAAAGTTTTAATCTCAGTAGTGGACAAGGGATCAAATATGGAAAGATGCAGTAATTCAAAGAGTACCGCCAAGCAGCACAGTGGCACGGTGGCTCAGTGGTTAGCACTGCAGCCTCACAGCACCATGTCCCAGGTTCGATTCTAGCCCCAGGTGACTGTCTGTGCGGAGTTTGCACATTCTCCCTGTATCTGCGTGGGTTTCCTCCGGGTGCTCCGGTTTCCTCCCACAGTCCAAAGATGTGCAGGCTGGGTGGATTGGCCATGCCAAATTGCCTGTAGTGCTCAGGAGTGTGTGGGTTATAGGGGGATGGGTCTGGGTGGGATGTTCCAAGGGTTGGTGTGGACTTGTTGGGCCAAAGGTCCTGTTTCCACACTGTAGGGATTCTAATTCTAAAAAAGCTTAGAGAAGAAAGAAATAGCAACATGGGAAATGAATGTCATTATTGTGCTTTAGTGATACAGAGCATCAGTGAGACCACACCATAAGTACTGTGTGCAGTTTTGGTCTCCCTATTTAAGGAAGAATGTAAATACTTTGGAAGTGGTTCAGAGGAGGTTTACTATATTGGCTCCTGAGTTTGAAGAGTTTGGACTTGTTTCCACAAAAGGTTAGAAGAGTGAGAGCTGTTTTGATTGAAGTCCATAAAATCTCAAGTGGCCATAGAACCATACAGCATGGAAACAGACCCTTGAGTCCAACTAAACCACGCCGACCATATTCCCAAACAAAACTAGTCTCACCTGTCAGCATTTGGCCCATATTCCTCCAAGCTCTTCTTATTTGTGCACTTATCCAAATGTCTTTTAAATATTGTAATTACACCTGCATCCATCACTTCCTCTGGCTGTTCATTCCACGCACTAAACACTCTCTCTGTTGCCCCTCATGTCCTTTTTACATCTTTCTCTTCTCACCTTAAGAATATGCTCCCAACCTAGGGCAAAGACCTTTGCTATTCACCTTATCGATACCCGACATGATTTTATAAACCTCTACAAGGTTACCCCTCAACCTCTTACGCTACAGTGAAAAAAGTCCCAGACTATTGAGCATCTCCTTATAACTCAAACTGTCCATTCCAGGAAATGTCCTGGTAAAGTTTTTGTGAACACACTCCAGTTTAATAATATCCTTCCTATAACAAGGGCAATTAGAACTGCACATAGCACTCCATAAGAGGCCTCACCAACATCCTGTACAACCTCAACATGACTTCCCAACTCCTATAATCGAAGGTCTGAGCAATGAAAGCAAGCATGCATAATGCCTTGTTAATCACTCTGTCTACCCATAATGCAAATTTCAAAGAATTATTTGCCTGAAACTTCAGGTCTCTGTCTGTTCTACAATACTACTCAGGGCCCTACTGTGATGATGCTGTCACTTTAAAAAGGTTTATTTTGTCCTCGGTTTTTTTTTGAAGAGAGATTGTAAAGGCAGAGGTATTAAAATGGCCTCGAGAGACTGCCTAAGTCAACAATGTGAGGAGGCCTTTAGGTTTTTTTTAAAACAATCGTACAATGGAAGTGGAGTGGCCACTTCTCCCAGTTCAGGCTTTCTAGTTTTTTTAGCTGTAGCAGTCACAAGATGTTTTGAGTCCAGAAGGATTGCAAGCTTCAATGAATGATTCCTGACTGACTTTCTCAGAAATCTCTCTGGATTTTGTTTCCTCCTGCCTGTAAGAATCTGTGTTTGAATTTACCTTTTAGCCAAGGGGTGTGTTTATGGGATGTTACTATATGGGAACAGTTAATTAGTTAGGTTACTGTATTGAGCATTCAGTTAAGCTTTCCAATAGTTGTTATTCTAAATTCCTCTATCTTTTGTCCGTGTTCTGATAAGGTGTTTAGATAAATTGCGTTTTGCTTAATGCAAGTGGTTTACCTAGTTGCATCACACCTGGCACACCCACTTCACATCTACCTTTAAAATAAGAAAAAAGTTAGAGTCTAGTCTATCTTCTTAAAATATTTTGAGAGGGTCTGGCCTGGTCCATAACACCTACCATTAATTGTACAAGTCCCTTGTATGTTTTACCAAAATGCAATACCTTGCATTTATGCAAATTAAATTCCATCTGCCGCTCCTCAGCCCATTGATCACAATTTTGTAATCTTAGATAAGCTTCTTTACTATTGACCATCAACTTTGGTGTCATCCGCAAACTTACTAATCATGTCTCTTATATTCTCATCCAAATTCCTCACATAAATGATAAACAAAAGTGGACCCAGTACTCTTCAGAAGTTGGATGTGTTCCCATTTGTGGGTTAGTCCAGAATACGTGTTCATGTATTTTTGATAAATTTTATTTTGTCATTTAAGATGACTTTGGAAACTGTTCCATGAAAAAGAGAAAGCTTTCCACAATTGCATTTTCTTCAGCATGCTAAGGCCATGATTCTGTATTCTAAGAGGAATCAACTGAATCAACACAGAAGATGGCTGAATGTAAAGTGAGTTACAGGGGAAACAGCATTTTATTTCATGCTGTTTCAAAAAAAAGCCTATCACAAATCTGTCCAGTATCCCAAATCAAATCACAGGGATGGTGGCATTGTGGTGTCGTTCAATCAAACAATCACTTTGTTCCAGGTCCTTTTTACCAACCAGGCAAGGAGGAGGATTCAGCTTCCCCCTTTCTAATGCCCTTGGTCAGCTACAACAAAGATTTTAATTCCTTTTAACATGCAGTTATATCACACTTCAATTAAAACATAGTTTGCTCATTCAAAACTAAGGAGCCCGTTACAAAGTTTTCTTGAGTGAAAGAAAGAGGGATTTTATTACTGACGAACCCTGAGAAAATAATAAATAAAAACAAATACACATACACACACACACACGCACGCACACGCACACACACACGCACTCACACACACGCACACACGCGCACGCACACACACACGCGCACGCGTGCACACACACACATACACAAAGTAGGAATAGTCACCACAGGCAGGGTGATTAAAAAGAAAGTTTACAGTTCAAATGTCATTGGAGCCTTTGAAGTGATGGGTTGTAACTTGAAACCATGGTGTTTAATTGGTAGCTTGTATGCTTTCTTTTACCACTCTTGGGATTTAGCATCCCTGGCTGGGCCAGTATTTAATACCCATCCCTATGTGCCCTTGTATCCTCAGGAGTAGTGGAATTTGTAGATGTAAAAATCATATGAAACAGAAACAGAAACAGAAACAGAAAGAGACCTTTGGCCCCTCAGGTCCATACCACCATTCATTGGGATCACAACGATATGTTTGTGCTTCAAAATTCCACGTTTCATCTATCCCCAGTAATCTTTGATTCCCTTTCCTAACAAGAATTTATCTACCTCCTTAAAAAATGTTAAATTAGCCACTTCCACCTCCCTTTGGGGCAGAGTTCCAAAGTTGCATAACCCTCTGAGAGAAACAATTTGTCTTTATCCCTTTCCATGTTACTGCACTGACCCTGAAGAGGAAACATTCTTTCCACGTGTGCCAATCAAGACCATTTATAAACTTCAACTATAATCAATCAGGAAAAAAAAACATAATACAGTCCAAGAAGTGCGGCAAAACAACTGCAAATTCTGGCCATCAAATTAAACAGATTCTAGGCATGGACACCAAGAACATATTAAAGGGAAAGAAAAACTTGCATTTAGATTTAAATTTATTTATGTATCACATGTATTAAGTATAGGAATACATAAGTACAGCGAAGAGTGCCCAAAGTCACCATTCACTGAAGCCCACTTGGCTACAAAAACCAGAATTAAAAGATTTAACAGAGCCAAAAGGTAAGCAAGAAAAAAACGTCCAGATCTCAGAGTCCCAAGACCGATCTCCACAATGGTGCAGGTGCTGGTCCAAACGCTAGGCCGCAATCGCCACCCTACCGGCCCCGCTCTCACCGCCCACTGCTGCTCCCTCACCAGCCCCGCTCTCACCGCCCACTGCCGCCCCCTCACCAGCCCCGCTCTCACCGCCCACTGCTGCCCCCTCACCGGCCCCGCTTTCACCGCCAACATCATTCTGCAGGAAACAGCCCGAGCGTTCAGCTCCCACCACACTGACCCGACTCCTTAGGTAAAAAGTTAACAGGACTGGGGGGTGCGGGGGCTGGTGATAGAATTATTGCAGCGAGGGAGAGAAGAAGAAGAAAAAAGAAAGGGAACTGGCGAACAGAGTGAAGCTCCAAATGGAGCATCTTACCCCTGCCGTCATCTTATTTAGTGTGTTTCCTGAACACCAGCCATCTCAAAATATTATACAGTGAAGTATTTTTGAATTATGGATATTGTGGTGTAGTTCAAAGAAACGACTAAGCGGTAACAGTGAGATGGCCAATTAGAGTGATGGTGATTCATGCATAAATATTGGCCGGATCACAAGTGGAAACTCCGCTGCTCTTCTTGAGAATAGATCGTGGATGTTTAATGTCCAGCTGAGATGGCTAACAATATCTGGGTTTAACATCTTATCTGAAATACTTACTACACATTTGACAGTGCAGCATGACCTCTGTGCTGCACTGGGGCCAGAATTTTACATCCCCAAGAAGTGATGGGCAAGTTGGAAAGAAAGACAAATAATTGGTTGAGCGTTAGAATTGGGGTGACAGCCATTCTTTTCCCACATCCTAGAAATTAAGTTCTGGGTGAGAAGGTCCTTGGTTGTCCTTCCCAATCGCTGCCAGTTAAGGCCTTTATGTTGTCAATGAATGAGCAGTTAAGGACGTGACCCCATCATAAAGCCAATTAGTTACATTTCCTGCAGGCAGAAAGAGTGGCAGCCCCTTTGACTAGTGAAAAGGAGTAGACCTCCTACCGGGATGAGTTGAGGGACCCTCATTCTGCTCCAGTTTTGGGTGGCACAGATGGAGGCAGGGGGGAAGCTACTGGAACTGCCCCCTTGCTCATGCCTCTGAGCAGGCACCCTGTCTTCTCTCTCTCTCTCTCTCTGAGAAGCCATGTCCCCGCTTCCAGAGGCTGATTGACCAACTGCTTCAGGCAGGAAGTGCGGATAGGGTGGTGTGCAGGACAGGACGTCATTGTACTAGGAAGTGATCCACTGAAAGGCCCACTGGGTAACCACTTTAAGTAGGCATTCGATGTGGCAGATTCTCCTGTTGGTGGTGGTGACAGGAAGTGGTCCACTTCTAATGATGCACACTACTGCAGCTAAACTGAAAACATGGAAAAGCTCAGCCACAGTCTTTCTGCTCCAGTTCTGCTGCTGGACCTGACCCCACAGTTTCAGGCATCCTCCATTTCTGTACCTCATGTTCTCAAATGGGGCTTGAATCCAGAATCTTCTGGTGTAGAGGCAAGAAGTGTTACCCACCAGGTGAGGTCATAAAGTGTACAAAACGATGTATTGGAGGCCTTAGTACAATAGCTGGAAAGGAAGAGAGAAGTAACCCGCAGCAGACCAGGAATTTCTCTAAATGAGCTTTGCAAATGCAATAAAGGCAGGTGTACATGGAGATCCATGTCTGTGGTCTAATCCTGAGGACCTAAAGACCCCATTAACTACCCAAAAAATTGTTCAGTGATCTGACATGAGGTGTGAATGTCAGTCATTTTCAAATACCAAATCCGACCAATACACTGCTAGTTCACACATTCAGAAAATAATGGAGCAAACTAAATGGGCTGAATTGCCTACTTCTGCTCCTAAGTCTTATGGTCTTATGGATTTCTGCATCATGCTTACTATTAGTCTCCATCAATCAAAAGTCATACCTAACATTCACATATTCACCTCATGACACACACTGCTGCCAGCTTTATACTCACATCTCGTACTTACTGCTGGCTACTTACCCTTGACAGTCACATCACCTAAACAGATTGCATTACGTTTATTGTACACTCCCCACTCCTTTGCAATCTTGGACAGTCCACAGCTGATGAAGGCAGTTCTTCCTGGCAGGGATAGTAAGAACTGCCGATGCTGGAGTCAGAGATAACACAGTGCGGAGCTGGAGGAACACAGCAGGCCAGGCAGCATCAGAGGAGCAGGAAAGCTCACGTTTCAGGTCGGGACCCTTATTCAGATAACTGCATTTCTGAAGAAGGGTCCCGATCCGAAATGTCAGCTTTCCTGCTCCTCTGATGCTGCCTGGCCTGTTGTGTTCATCCAGCTCCACACTGTGTTATCTCTGATTGGCAGGGTTGTGTCTCCTTCCTGGATAGAGGAGACTTTGCTCATTGGAGTGGTCACAACTGAGGCTGTAGTCAGGGGCTGGGCTGAAACCATCCAAGGTGATGGTAGATACATACTCAGTCTTCCTTCCTGGTTCCCACTTCATACTCACCCCATAATACCTTTGGATTTACAGGGATACCTACTGAGCTGTAGCTGACATCAGGGTAAGGTTGTACATGAATTTTGTTTTCTGTTAAGGAGTCAAAAAACGACTTTGATAAGGTGACGTTTGGAGAGTCATTTCAGACTGGAAACATTAACTCTGTTTCTCTTTCTGTAGACACTGCCAGACCCGCTGCATTTATAGAATCATAGAATCCCTACAATGTGGAAGCAGGCCATTCAATTTCTCCAGAACTTCCTGTTTTTATATGGACGAAGACTGATGCGCGAGTGACTGAAATGTTTAATTGATTTACAGGCCTGGCAGCAAGGCTACCATTCAATGTAAATGACCATGGGATAATTAGACGTCACCTTAACACAGGTTTTTATCCAGAGCTTGAACTGGACCATCAGAGGCATTGTGCAATGGGCCTGTTTTGTTTTCCATTGTGGCACAAAAAGAAGCCATTGAACATTTGGATGTCGCACTGAAGGTGCACATTTCTATCACTAAGGTCAACTCCCTTGCCATCATGGTTGAGGATCACAGTATGCAAAGGGGCAGAACACTGCAATGGTCCAGCTATCTGTCCTTCAGCACATCATTCGGATTTCTCAGGGACTGATCCTGTGGGGAGTGCCAGTGGGCTCTGTCGACCCACCCAATCTCAGGAAGAATGCATTTGTCTTCCATGCCACTCCAGCTATATCATCACTAATGTCCATCAGCCCACTGAAGCAGTCTGCTGGTGCTGCTTGTCACACTGAGATGCCAAAGTCAAAAACTGGACCGCTTACAGCCAGAAATGCTGAAGGTTTCCCTGGAAGGCAGACCAACAACACCGACGAGGACCCTGGGTTCCTTCACAGCATCTTAGGCCACAAAAGCAATGATTACACAACTGAACGGTCTGTTCAATCACATTTCATGTGGTAGCATAGTTTCTATTGTGTACGTGGTCCACCCATGTGCTGAATCATATGCCAGACAATCAAATGATAGCAATAACCATTCTATAAAACATCGAAACTCGGAGCAGGAATAGGCCATTCGGCCCTTCGAGTCTGCTCCTCCATTCAATATAATCATGGTTCATCCTGTATCTCAATGCCATCTTCCTGCTTTAGCCTCACCCTCTTCCCCCGCACCCCCCCCCAACTCCCCCATGATGCCTTTAAAATCTAAACATTTAAAAATGTATTTTTTGAATATATTCAGTGATCCAGACAACACAACCTTCGCTGGTAGGAAATTACATAGATTGATCACTCTCTGAGTGCAGTAATGATTCCTCAGTTTATCCTGAGATTTTTACCCCTGGTTCTAGACTCCTCAACCAAGGAAGCCAGCCTCCATTTAGTCTATCCAGCCCTGGTAGAATTTAATATATTTCAAAGAGATCCCCTCTCATCCTTCTAAACTCTAGTGAATATAGGCCCAGTCAAACCAATCTCTCCTCATATGAGAGTGCTGCCATCCCTGGTATCAGCCTCATGAACCTTTGCTGCCTTTCCATTAAAACATATATATCCTCACTTAGTTAGGGAGGCCAATACTCCAGTTGCAATCTTAGCAAGACACTGTATCATTGCAGCAAGACATCCCTACATCCGAACTCAAATCCTCTTCAATGAAGGTGAACGTACCACTTGTCTTCCCAATTGCGGCACCTACCTGTTTACCTTTATTGACTGGTGTACAAGGACACCTAAGTCCCTTTGTTAATCCACACTTCCTGGTATTTCACAATTTACTGGCTCCATCCCTGCCTGTTTGACCTATCCATCTCCTCTCCACCTATCTGCTCCTTTATCCATCTTCTATCCGCCTCCCCCTCTCTCCCTATTTATTTCAGAATCCCCTTCCCCTCCCCCATTTCTGAAGAAGGGTCCAGACCCAAAACATCAGCTTTCCTGCTCCTCTGACGCTGCTTGGCCTGCTGTGTTCATCCAGCTCTACACCTTGTTATCTCAGATTCTCCAGCATTGGCAGTTCCTACTATCTCTACATGTATATAGTCAGTGGCACCCTGCACCAAGGACAAGCCTGGAATTTATGTGAATTTGACTGCTGCTTTGTCTGCTCGCTGGCAATAGAGAGAGAAGTATATTCAATTCCCTTGGAATATGGAACTCAGTGTCTTTTCTTGGAGATATACTTGGAGATGTTACTAACATCTACTTCTGCAGCATGGAAGGAGCCAAGCACAAAAATGTTCATGGCCACAGCCATCTTCTCCCTGCTCTGAGGCGAGAGCTGTGGTGATAACAAATGATGGATGAACACACACTTACAGAAAACTGATTCCTGGGTGTTTACCGACAGAGCCTTTATCTGCATGACTTGCCCATTGCCTTAAGCTGCAGAAAACTGGATCTATACAAACCTGTTTGAAGGCTAAAGTACAAGGCATGCAAAATTTCAAAAATGTGTAGCCAATTATGTTAATGCTTTTTCCCCTGAAAACTGCACCACATTTTCAGCAGTGGCTTAGTGTGGGGCTTCCTTGTTTCTGAGATAGAAGGTTGTGGATTCAAGTGTCACTTCAGAAACTTGATGCATTCCTGCCCTTCAGATCTAATGTTAATCGGTCTGTCCTGTACAGTTGTAAAGGATGCCGTAAGACTATTGGGAGATCTTGTAATAGCTGCGGTAATGCCACTTGAGGATCAAGCTAATGTACTGGGGAAACGGTTCCAATCCTACAATCCCGGCTGGTGGAATTCAAATGTAACGAATAATATCTGAAGTTGAAAGCTAATCTAGGTCACGGCGATCAATTTTTGTAAAAAAAAAATGCATTTGGTTCATCAATGTCCATCAGGGAGGTTTGGTTTGGGGTACACAAGATTCCACATGCACAGCCATGAGGTTGATTTTATGTCCCCTCTGAAATGACCGAGTTCAGTTCAAGGGCAGTCTGGATGGGTAACAAATGCTGACCTACAATACCCACTTTCCCGGAAGAATAAATATTTAAAAAGGTCTGTCCTTGCGGAGGAGTGGGAGAGTGGGTGTCAACAATCTGATCTCTGATTAAAATTGCTGACCCTGGTTAGACTTAGAGTATTTCTAGTGGATCAGCATGTGACCTTCTGCCTCTAACTACCTTGAACACCCCCACCCCGCAAGTCAAACAGGTGTTTATTTTCTTCTCATTTCTATTATTTCAAACACATTAACTAAAGGTTTTAAAAGAAAATTACAGAAGAAATTTAGAAAAAAGATAAGAAAAACTCTTTTTAAACATTCTTTTAATTCCCTGGAGATAAATTGTTAATTTCTAGAATTTTCAGGGCAATCTTGGAAGAATTTGCTTGGATATCTTTGCCTGTGGCATCTGATCTGTCACCCACAAAAAAGCCACAATGATCATCAACAGGACACCTTTGATAACAAGGTGTAGAGCTGGATGAACACAGCAGGCCAAGTAGCATCAGAGAAGCAGGAAGGCTGCCGTTTCGGGCCTGATTCGAATCTTAGCTGCGCTGCTGGCTTTGTGGTTTGCAGTTACAGTGAACTGCTACTTGATGCTGAAATGCTCATACTTTGCTAAATTTGTTTAAACAAATACTTGCACAACGCCTGTCCTGGCATGCACAAAAGACTACAAATAATGTTTGTTTTGTGAAAGGAGTTCAAGATTCAGGATAGCACAGATAAGGCTTTTTTTTGCTTTGTGTGCTTGCACTCTGACCTGGGCAAAAGAATAAAAATGGGACTAGCTACAGAGGCACTTGAAACCAGGTTCATGACTCCAGCCTTGTTAAAAGTGCACCTCATGAACATGTTCTACAAAAATTCAAATCTGGCTGCCGGCCAAATTTGTACAGAAGTTATTTTTTGGTTGTTTGAAACTCATACAAGTTGAAGCACTCAGTCAAACAAATTGCTGAACATACCATCGAGCCTTACTCAATGCTTTTGCTGTCACCTACATCCCAGAATTTTTTATAAGTCTAAATTAATGAAGAGACATATGGTATGATGACAAGCAAATCCTATTTTCACCTCTCAGCTTTGAGTTCCTCGTGGGTTCAAGTCTGTAATACCAAATTGCCACAAATCTCTGGTGTCAGAGGGGCAGGGAGGATATGTGGTATGAAAATGGAATTTTCCTATTGGCTGTGTGCGGACCAGAAGCTAGATGATGTCTCAGATTCGAAGGCAAAGATGAATCATCAGAGTGGAGTCAGGAATGTTTTGCTCTGCCTCTAACTCCTGTCATATGTAAGATAGAAGGTCATGCTCTAAATTTTCCTATACACTTGGGAGAAGGTTAGAGTCTCTATGGGTGCTTTTAAGAAGCATTAGTTAAGAAAAAGAACTTGATTTTCAGCCAAGCTAAGAGTCCGACAGTCAGGTAATGTCTGTGACCCCATTACTGGATGCAGTTTTCATCTGTAAATGCTTTAATTGTGCTGAGAGCTGAGCTGTGCGCCCAGAGTTACCAACTGCCTGCAGACCAAGGACAATAAATCCAGACAAGGTCCAAATCACTGACTTTCAGAGGACGGGCAGCACATTGGAGGGCCAGCAGATGGACAATTGAAAGGAATTGTACCCAAAGTGCCTGGGTGAGAAAACGTTCTCATTATGAAATAACTAATTTATTTGTTCCTTGAATGACACCCAATAGCAGTGTATTACTGTGTGTCAGAATGTTTGGACATTCATGATCACAGGTCCATTAAAAGGTTCCTCAAGGACTTTAACAGGTTGCTTACTGGGGTTCCCTTCCCAACCCGACCATCCTCACTTTGTAAATTCCAGCATGTTCTAGAGGTGGTGGGACATTAACAGCTGGGAGGTCAGAGTTCAAAGTGTGTCCACTCATGATTTTGGCTCCATATGCACTTAAAAATGTTGACCCAGGTGTCTTGTCTCAATCATCACAGCGGATAACTTGACTCATTCTTATGTTAGTGCAATTGAATACAGAAAGTTAAGAAACATAGTTATAAAAGTTATAAAACATAGGGGCAGAAGTAGGCCATTCAGCCCATCAAATCTACCCCAGCATTCAATGAGCTCATGGCTGATTTGATAATCCTTAACTCCAGTTTCCTGCCATTTCCCCACAATCCTTGATTCGCTTACTGATTAAAAATCTGGGATCTCAGCCTTGAATATACTTAATGACCAAGTCTTGACAGCTCTCTAAAGTCAAGAATTCCACAGATTATTTACCCTTTCAGGGAAGAAATTCCACCTCATCTCTGTCTTAAATAGGCAACTCCTTATTGTGGCGTTAATGTGCTGTGGTCCTAGACTCTCCCACAGGAGAAGCAACCATTCTGCATCAACCCTGTCAAGTCTCCTTAGAATCTTACATATTTCAATAAGGTTTCTTCTCATTATTTTAAACTCCAATGAGTAGGCAAAGTCAGAAGTCACACAACACTAAGCTATAGTACAAAAGGTTCACTTGAAATCACAAGCTTTCAGAGCACTTGTCAATCTCAGTCCAATATCAGCACCTCTAGATCTAATGAGCAGGAGGCCCAACCTACTCAATCACTCCTCATAAGAAGTTCCTCCATATCTGGTATCAACATAATGAACCTTTTCTAGACTGTCTCCAATGCTGATTTATCTTTTCTTGAATACAGGGCCCCAAAACTGTTCACAGTATCCCAGCTTTCATCTGACCAGTGCCTTGTATAATTTTAGAATTGTCTCCATATTTATACTCCAGTCCTTTTCTTAATTCACAGGATGAGGGCATCGTTGGCTAGGCAGAAATTATTTCCCATTCCTAACTGCCCAGAGAACAGTTAAGGCTTGTGTGTTTGGAGTCCCATGTAGGCCAGACAACATACGGATGGCAGTTCCCTTCCCTAAAAGGGATTTGTGAACCAGGTGGGTTTTTCCTGACAATGGCTTTATGGTTATCTGTAAACTCTTAATTCCAGACTTTTATTAAATTCACAGTCCAGCAACTGCCATGGCAGGATTTGAACACAGGGCCCCAGAACATTATGTGGAATCTC
Organism: Ginglymostoma cirratum; assembly: GCA_024137785.1. NCBI lineage: Eukaryota > Metazoa > Chordata > Chondrichthyes > Orectolobiformes > Ginglymostomatidae > Ginglymostoma > Ginglymostoma cirratum. Next base: position 13,544,481 of record JAHRHZ010000040.1, on the reverse strand, counting down.
TGAATTAACAGTCCAGTGATAATACCATGAGGCCATCATATCCCCTTAAATAACAGCCAATAAATTTCACTTGCCTTCCCTGTTACCTGCTGAACTTGTACATGAGGTTTTTGTGTGATTCATGCATGGGGACTCCCAAGCTGTCACTTTTTGCAGTTTTTCTCCATTTAAATGATATTCAACTACTCTTCTTCCTGCCAAAGTACAGGAAAACTCACATTTTCCTGTATTATATCTCATCTGCCAAGTTTTTGTTCGCTTTCTTCATCTACATATATCCTTCTGTTGTTATGAAAGAGGATGCACTGAAACTCAGCCGTCAATCAGTATAGTTGTGTGACCTCTTGTTCCAGTTATTTATCCTGTTAAAATCATGAAAGACGTTTACCTAAGTAGAACATTATCTCATGTATCTATGCACTTAACCAAAAAACATCACTGCAGCCCACCACCTCCCCTGTGCCCACCCCATTACAACCCCTTACCACCTCCACCTCTGCTAGTCACCCCATTGCAATTATTTACATGACTGTTCAATTCCTATCAGGCCATCTCCCCAGGAATGTTTTGGGAAACAAAGGCTGGTGGGAGCAATTAAATTAGGAGAGAAGGTGTGGGTGCTGATCATATTCTCCACTGGCCCTCCAACCCTCCTCCAACATCCTTCACTCATTCTGGGCTCCGACTAATTTGAGGACTGTGAAGATCAAGGTCAGACTTTCTGGCTAAAGCCGAGTAATTCAGAATTCCCTCAGTGAGTAGGGGGGACGATATGCCATGAAGGGAGGCCACCCTATAAATATTTTGGCCTGCTTAGGTAAGCTGCTGCCCTCATCAGACACCTTGCAGAACACAGAGGCACCCTCTCCACCACCCCTGTCATAAAAGCTGCCCCATTTACCATGCCCCACATACTCTCCACAAGAATCGCCCTATCTCTCGAAGGTTTGAGTTAAGAGGAAAGGCTGGGACTCTTTTCACTGGAGCATAGGAAGTTGAGAGGTGACATTATAGAGGTTTATAAGATCATGAGGGGTTTAGAAAAGGTGAATAGCAGGTGTCTTTTCCCCACGGTGGGGATTTCAAGACTAGGGGGCATATTTTTAAGGTGAAAGAAGAACAATTTAAGAAAGATGTGAAGGGCAATTTTTTTTACACAACGATGTGATTAGTTTGTGGAATGAGCTTCCAGAGGAAATGGCAAATGCGGGTAACAGTTAAAATGTTTAAAAGACATTTGGATAAGTACATGAATAAGAAAGGTTTGGAGGGATAATGACCAAATGCAGGCAGGTGACACTAGTTTAGTTTAGTATTATGGTCGGCATGGACTGGTTGGACTGAAGGGTCTGTTTCCATGCTGTCTGACTCTATGACTCTACGACCTGGGTTTGCCAGATTGGCCTCACTGACAGTGAGGATCTTCCCTGCTCTCTGAGGCCTTCTCTATGATGGCATCTACTGTCCCAAAGAGGATCCTCAGCCCTTCGAAAACTGATGAGTGCCAATCCCTATAATTGACCCGCAGCTTCTCGAGGGCAGGACTTCTGCCATTAAAGAGTTGGAAGACCCAAAGCCGGGCAGCTACGTACCAGACTGATATAGGACTCTTGGTAGAGCCACAGTATTGAGGCTACTGACTTTCTCCATCAGTGATCCAGGACACCACCATTAAATTCATCCAAAATTAATGTAGAAGAATGTACTTGCTTACAAACTGACAGGCACGTCACTAGTGACCAGCAAAGTCAGACATCAGGCTGGGTTTTGTCAACAGCTTTCTAGTATCAACATTGTAGCTGGAGCTGGGCAAAACTTCTGCTTTCTCTTCTTTTGTCTTTTCTCCATATGATTATAGATAACATTCTAAATGCCACCAAAGTGCCACATAACTGGCTGTCAAATAACAGACAGAAGCAATTATCTCCCAAGTTAATTATCAGTCTCATTGTGACAGGGGTCAAATGCAATTTAATCGTTTAATCACTTCATTGCAGAAAGGGGAGGAAATCACAAAGGAGTCACTTGGAGAGTTGCCCTTGCACACCAGCTGGCACATGTTGGCACAAAGCATCGATAGCTTCAGAGTAAGCAACTTCCAAGTCCTTTTGGCTGGCAATGGAGCAGGATTCAGAAGGGAATAATCTGCTTGTAGAATTAAAATTATCGCACATCAGCTGGAATTTTGTGACATAACCTTCTTAGCATTTGACTTTACCTACCAGTATGCTGGGAATTCAGTGAATCCCACACAATTCAATTCAATTTGTTGGACAAGCGTGCCTTAGTTGGCTGTACTCCTGCTTCTGAATCAGAAAGTTGAGGGACTTTTTTTTACTTCTTTCTATGCAACGTTATAACTGTGACAGGGTGAAAATGCTGATAATCAAACTTAAATACTCCACTGTCTCACCATCAGTGAAAACATGTTTGTTCATTTCCTACAACGACCAATTGCTTCTCTTCTGTACTACTGCCGGAACAAAACAAATGTTCACCAGGCTTCTTTAAAGAACTTAAAATAATCCAGATTACAAGGTGTGGAGCTGGATGAACACAGTAGGCCAGGCAGTATCAGAGGAGCAGGAAAGCTGACGTTTCGAGTCTGGACCCTTCTTCAAAAATGGGGGAAGGGAAGGGGACTCTGAAATAAATAGAGGGGGGGCACGGTGATAGAAGGTTGGTAGTGGAACAGATAGGTGGAGAGCAGACAGACAGGTCAAAGGTGCAGGGATGAAGCTAGTAAAGGTGATGTAGGTAGGGAGTTGGGATGGGGGTTGGTCAGTGAGGAGGGAGGGGCGAGTAGGTGGAAATCCAATTATTAGAACAAATATTCTTAAAGCAAGTGGCAAACATTGACTCACACACAAGCAGTGATCAGTGTGGAAGCCGGTGTAGGCTAAGTGGCGTACTGCATCCACTGCGTGGAACTCATATTGTGATTTTTTTTCACAGTTTGTTCATTAACTATTAAAAATGTTCAATTATGCTATCTTACATTTACAGTCATTTTACCTGCTCAAATAAACACAATTATTTGCTCGGTTCAGAAGTCTAGGGACCCATTTAGACATGGCATTACTTACACCACATTTATTACATGACCGAGAGAGGACAGTCATAATTTATTCACTCCTTTGTTGGCAGCTTCTCACAGCTATCTTTATTTGTTTCCCAAAGGTTATATATGACATTCAAGTTGAGATGTTCTTCCAGATGACATGTACAAATTATTACAAATCAAGTTATCCAAGAAATCTCTTTTTAATCTATTTCTAACGTTACACTTAATCCAGTTCATGAGCCTAAATTTACATTCATAGTCAGTGCTTGATGCCTGAAGTGTTACACAAATTTCTAGAAGAATAGACATTTCTTGAAACTGATTGCCTTCTAGAGAATAGTTCACCAAATCACTGAATGTCTGAATAGAATTCATCTTGACTTCTTCCACAACCATAAATTTTAAATCATAGTATTCCTCGTGTATCTTTGTGGCCGCACATTCATCATAGTTTGGTATAAAAGTGGAATATTGACGCACAATACTGTCATTTCCAAATTTGTAATCAGCTGTCTTAGCGATATCAGCCTGGTCAATGCATGCCTCTCTCACAATTCTCCGCCTTGAGATTTGCCTTCCAGGTGGTCACGCGGCAGTTGAACAAATTGAAGAATTGCAGGAGTGCCCACATCATTGTTGAGAGCAACCAGCACCTGCTTAACTTTATCACTGCAATACATACATTCACCTAGATATTGAGTCGTTAGTTTATCGAACTTGGTCTTTGCAAATTGCATAGCTTCAAAGGTTGAAACAATGCCTCCGCCAGAAGTTGCACAATGATACCAGTTTACCAAGAATATTATTCAGAACTATCAATGCAATATGATATTGTAGTTTTGTCAGCATTTTCAGGTAACATTTGCTTATTGGATCGTTGCCCTTGTTCACTTGCTCTCTGTTGTACTCAAACAAGACTTTGGTTCCGCATTAATACACTCAATGCAAAGTGTCTTGACAGTCACCTCACTTCATTCAGAGGTTGAAATAGTACTGTATCACACTCTGAGACTTTGGAAAAATCTTCAAGCCCTTTCTGCACGTTTGACCTGTGGAACATCTTATGCACTGTTCTTGGAAAACATTTCAACATCTTGCCTATTTGACACCTGTGTCCAAGCATCACCTATTCCCAGATCTTCTCTGAGAGCAATGCAATGCTGTTCTGACTGTTTGATTCTGTATCACAGGGTTGCAACTACTCCATTTTCTTTTCCCAGGATAACATATAAATATCATCTTCTTCTGTAAATTAAAGGCACTGTGCACAAGGAATTTTCACAATTGCAATCACAATAGACACACTGTCACAAGCAATCAGTTTCATAATTCCTGCAAAGATAGTCTTGTAAGCAGGTTCAGATTCTGGTTGAATCTTGAGGCAGAAAATCAACATTTTTTAAACTGAAATGATTGTACATCAAGGTATGAAAATGTAATTTGTACAATTAATCTAGAAATTGTCTCTGTATGACAAAGGCAATGCACTCTACAAATTCCAAGGTGTAATTCTGGCAGCACAAACTCTTAGTAGTTGCTGTGTAGTTCAACATGTGATCAGGAATGTCTTGCGCAGAAAGCACAGACATGTTTATCTCGACTGCACGGATGTTATTATCAATGAAAACTTCCTCCAATTGGAATTGGTCTTTTTGCACTTGATGTTCCACCCTCATTGTATGATCTCATGGTGTTTTGGAGCTTGGAGACTCATTTGTGTTTCCTTTGGGCATATTTTACATTTATCAAGAAAACAAAGTTTTAAATATGAAATAGAAATGTAACTTCCTACTTGCGTCATGTGTTATTTCCATCTGGAATGGACGCCTGCTTCCTGGACCTGCTGTCTGATCCTCCTGGTCCCTGCTGAGAAGCTTGTAAACTCCCCAGGACTTCTTGACACTGTCCCTCCAGCTTTCATCTCAAATCCCCAACTGGACGTGATGTGACCTGACTTCTTCCCTTCCCAGAGCCTGCTTCAATGATTGCAAACTTTTACAATTTGTCTGGAGCTCTAAGTCGTGGTGTGATCAAGTGGGGAGTTCAGTGCATAGGCAACAGTGGGGCATGCGTAGGTTTCGATTTTCTGGAGTACAGCTGCATTCACATGCAGCTTAGAGAGAGGGGGATGGCTGTGAGCCAGAATCGAAACTATCACCCTTCTTCATCCCACACACAGGCACACTCTTAAAACACAAAGACTGAAATCTTTGGAGGAATGATAGTTTTTTTAAATATAAAAGACAAAAGGGGAAAAGCCTGATGCCTGTATGCTATGGGTGTGGAAACAAAGGCTAATTTCTCACATCCATTGGATTTCATGTCAATGAAGCAGCCACAGACTGATGGCAGGTGTCCAGCTCTGATTATAATCAACCTGGGTTTGTGTCCTTGGGAATTGGTCATTGCCCGCTTCTTCCAGTTTTGCCAGGTAGACAGAAATACTGATAATTGAAAACTTGATCGGGGTCCCAGGCACATATATTGAGTAAAGGATTTTAGAAGAGTCTTGCACCTTCTTGGTTCCTTCTTGACACTGACTGGTTGGTCTATGAAACAAAACTCAAGTCCAGAAAGAGTAACCAGGCAAATATCGGCATAGAGGCCTACTTGTCCTTTCAAACCAGGTCTTCCAGTAATTTAGACAATGAACCTCATGTCTTATTTCCTTGAAAGTTTTGCTTGACTGTTTTCTCCAAAATCAGCATGTTTAAACCGTTTGTTTCATTTCTAAGAATTCACATGGTAAAAATTGTATACAATCCAGAGAATGTCCAAATAATTCAAAATCTTCACAGGTGGCCATTAAACATAAATATGTGTCCCCAACTATGTATTCCCCACAATAATTACCACACAGCACAAGTGATCATGGTCACAACATTTATAGCAGTTGCAAGTTTCAGATATATCAGCACATACGTGCATGTTTCTCATGTATTTGTCTGGCATCTGCTTGAAACTTGTTTCTTGTTGAGGAAGAGTAAAGAGAGAGAAAGAGGGACGGCATTTGCATTTTGGAACATGTACGTTTGCGTGCAATACATATTTAACATTGCATTTGGGAAAGCCTTTCACTGGTGAGACCAGTTGATAGCTGATAGTGCTCCCATTAGGACTGCACTAGTAAAAAATCCTGTGGTCAGGGAAGTTCTAAATCATGTTCACAATTTTCATGTTCAGCTCCACTGCCATCACATAAGATTTGTTAAGACTAGTTTAGGCAGAGAACTAAATGTACTGACATGCCTCATGCTTGGCACACATCGATGGCTACAGGGAAGCTACAAATATTCCCATTATTGTGTATATTTTGTTTTTATTGAAAGTTCATAGGAGTGTCTAGTTTTGCATACACTGAAGTGTGAGCATAGTTTTTCAGCTGGCCCACCCTTCTGTGCACTGTAAAGGAGCTTGTCAGTGATTACTCTCAGAGTTAATAATTGAAACAATGTGGGTGAACACAAAAGGACTCTGCCAACCAACAATGGATACATATTTGAACAGTACTGTCACATTTAGACTCCTTTCCTTGCCTTGACTGATGGTTCCCATCATAATGCGTCCCCACCACAGCAAGGACATGAGGCCCTTTCCACTTTACTCCAATTTTTTTCATATTCTTGCATGGAATATAGGCATCACTGGCAATTGTTGCCTATGCTGACTGCCCTTAAACTGCATGGCTTGCTAGGCCATTTCAGAGGACTGTTGGAGTCAACCACATTTTTGCGGATCTGAATTAAGTAAGTTAGACCAGGTAAGGATGGCAGATTTCCTTTCCTAAATGACATGAGTGAACTGGATGGATTTTTACAACAATCAATGATTGTTACATGATCACCATTAGACCATCTTACAATTCCAAATTTCATTGATTTTGAATTTCACCATCTGCTATGGTGAGATTTGAATCCATGACCCCAGAACATTAGCCTTGGCTTTTGGATTTCTAGTCAAGTAACATTACCACCATGTCATTGCATTTCCATAAATGGACTGATCTCCATCCTTTGTCCTCCCTTGGATTTGTCTTCCAATGGTCCATGCCCCTGACCCCACTCCATAACATCCCCCCACCAACTGGTTCATCCTCGCTGGTCCTGAGACTCCATGCAGCAGGCCATTCCCCCATGCTCCTCCCTTGTGCTGTGGAGTTAGACAAAGAAAGCTGCTGATCTTAAACACAACTGCACAAGATCAATAAAAGTGGTGTGTGTGACTTTTAAGCAAATGTGATCTGGTTGGCATGAGATTCTCATGCACCACAAATTTTAACTGAAAAGTAGGATTTTATTGCAAACAGTTTCACTTTGATAAATACTCATGGCATGCAAATAAATGACAAGTATGAACTCACCACAGGCTAGCATGATGATCATCATGTTGCAAATAGATTGCTTACTTTGTCTCTGCCTCCCAACCTATCATCAGCAAATCAAAATCAAAAACTTCTTGATCGGATCATCCCAACCGTATGTTTCCTACCCTTGTGACTCCATAAAATCCATTTGAGTTCAGAAGCATACAGTATAAAAGAGGCTGATCCTGGAAGGCCATGCACTAGTTACCAGGCAGGAGTTCATTTTGCACGGCTTGAACTATACAGCAACAGCTTTGCTCAACCACAGATTCCAGGCCAGCATCTGTAAACCAAATTACTTCCATCAGAAATAATTTTTCAAAGCATCTTGTTCCCCAGAAATACAGAATAAAGCCGGCACTGTACCTTCTCTCAGAAAGGTCCTTTACAGTCTATGACTAGCTCCTGTTGCTACTTCCTGATCTGCTATCTCAATTTCAGCCACAGACACTACTGTGCTATTCATTCTCATCGACAGCTGAGTCAAACTTTCCCTATGTGGAGATTAACACAGGAACATTCCCTGTGCTCAAACTGAAAATGTCTAACAGTGGCCACGCTCCCTCGACAGATATAGTTGTAACATATGTGGTGTAGTCTCATGAGATAAGATCTGAAATAAGCAAAACATGTTTCCAATATTAGCTGTTGCTCTATAGTAGTACACTGGCCTCTAAATCAAATCGTACCATTTGTGAATTTGAGACCTTCTGCCAATCCATAAGCATAATTCTAGGCTGGCATTGAAAACATGCCCTATTGGAGGTGACATCTTTTCGATAAGATGTTAAAAACAATGTCCATTTGCCCTCTCAGCTGGATGTAAAAGATCCCAGGGTATTATTTCAATAAAAAAGCATGGGAGATTCTTTCTAACAGTAATATAAAACAAAGAACTGAGGATGCTGGAGATCTGAAATAAACTAAAGCATAAATTGCTGAAGAAACTCAGCAGGCTTGGCAGCATCTGTGGAGAGAGAAACCTGACACACAGTTTCCAGTCCAGTCACCTCTCTTCTGAAGGCTGTGAAGAGGGGACACAGGAATCGAAACGTTAACTCAGTTTTTCTCTCCACAAATGCTACCAAGCATATCTATCTAGAAACGGATTTTAGAAGAGACTTGCAGCTGCTGGGCACCTTTATATTTTATCGGTCTCTAAAACAGAATTCAAGTCAAGAAAGGGTTACCAGGCAAACATTAGCACAGAGGCCTCAAGTTCCTCCAACAATTTGTGTTTTGTTTGTTTCTTTTTAACAATGTTGTGACCAACATTTATCCCTCAGTCAACGTCACTTGAAATTGTCATTGTCCCCTTCCAGTTTGTGGAACCATTAGATGTAAAGTAGGACCTCACTAGCTGGCTTCGCAGTGGGGTTAAAATTGTTTCAGAGATAGTAGGAACTGCAGATGCTGGAGAACCTGAAACAACAAAGTGTAGAGCTGGATGAACACAGCAGGCCAA
>JAHRHZ010000040.1:13509273-13535189 GCA_024137785.1 Ginglymostoma cirratum | reverse complement strand
CGGAATGAGGTGGCACAAGTAGATCGAAGGTAGAATCTTCCCAGGCCTGAAAGACATGAATTACAGCAGGAAAATTGGGAGAACAATGCGAGATGTTGAGAGGCCTTTCTTAACATTGAATCTGACATTTTCTAACCATGTTCCAGACATTGAGATGAGATTCTCACGAATAAGCAATGAGAGGGCTATTAACGAGGATTGTTGATTATTGTCAGACAGATTACCACCTAGTCTCTCCTCATTAATATGCAGACCCTTGTTTTTCTCCCACCTGCAGGAGGAAAACTAAATGCTGAGAATTCCCAACATGTAAATTTGAGCGGATGCTTGGAAACTCCAGCTCGCTGCTTGTTCTTCCAGATCTCCATCATGAACTAGAAGCCTGTGACCAATGCTGTGCAGCAAGGATTGGTGCTGGGTCCACTGCTTTTCATCATTGATAGAAATGATTTGGATGTGAATATGGGTGGTATAGTTAGTAAGTTTGCAGATGACACCAAAATTGGTGGTGTAGTGGATGGTGAGAAAGGTTATCTCTGAGTACAACGGGACCTTGATCAGATGGCCCAATTGGTTGAGGAGTGGCAGATGGAGTTTAATTTAGATAAATGTGAGATGCTGCATTTTGATAAGGTAAACCAGGTCAGGACTTATACAGTTAATGGTAGGGCCCTGGGTAGTGGCTTTAAACAAAGTGACTTCAGAGGCAGGTGTATAGTTCATTGAACGTGGAATTGTAGTTAGCCATGGTGGTGAAGAAGACATTTAACACGCATGTCTTCATTGGTCAGTACATTGAGTATAGGAACAAAAACAAAGTTGCTGGAAAAGCTCAGCAGGTCTGGCAGCATCTGTGGAGGAGAAAACAGAGTTAACGTTTCGGGTCTGGTGACCCTTCCTCAGAACAGAAGGAAGGGTCACTGGACCTGAAACGTTAACTCTGTTTTCTGCTCCACAGATGCTGCCAGACCGGCTGAGCTTTTCCAGCAACTTTGTTTTGCTCCTGATTTACAGCATCCGCAGTTCTTTTGGTTTTTATTGAGTATAGGAGTTGGGGCATCATGATGTGGCGGTACAGGACATTGACGAGATAATAGGAACTGCAGATGCTGGAGAATCCGAGATAACAAGGTGCAGAGCTGGATGAACACAGCAGGCCAAGCAGCGTCATAGGAGCAGGAAGGCTGACGTTTCGGGCCGAGACCCTTCTTCAGAAATGGGGGAGGGGCAGTGGGTTCTGAAATAAATAGGGGGAGAGGGGGAAGTGGATAGAAGATGGATAGAGGAGAAGATAGGTGGAGAGGAGACAGACAAGTCAAAGATGCAGTGATGGGCCAGTAAAGGTGAGTGTAGGTGGGGAGGTAGGGAGGAGATAGGTCAGTCCAGGGAGGACGGACAGGTCAAGGGGGCGGGATGAGGTTAGTAGGTAGGAGATGGGGGTGCGGCTTGAGGTGGGAGGAGATAGGTGAGAGGAAGAACAGGCTAGGGAGGTGGGGATGAGCTGGGCTGGTTTTGGGATGCGGTAGGGGGAGGAGCGATTTTGAAGCTTGTGAAATCCACATTGATACCACTGGGCTGCAGGGTTCCCAAACGGATTATGAGTTGCTGTTCCTGCAACCTTCGGGTGGCATTATTGTGGCACTGCAGGAGGCCCAGGATGGACATGTCATCTGAGGAATGGGAGGGAGAGTTGAAATGGTTCGCGACTGGGAGGTGCAGTTGTTTATTGCGAACCGAGTGTAGGTGTTCTGCAAAGCGGTCCCCAAGCCTCCGCTTGGTTTCCCTGATGTAGAGGAGGCCACAACGGGTACAGCGGATGCAGTATACCACATTGGCAGATGAGCAGGTGAACATCTGCTTGATGTGGAAAGTCTTCTTGGGGCCTGGGATTGGGGTGAGGGAGGAGGTGTGGGGACAGGTGTAGCACTTCCTGCGGTTGCAGGGAAAAGTGCCGGGTGTGGTGGGGCTGGAAGGGAGTGTGGAGCGGACAAGGGAGTCAAAGAGAGAGTGGTCCCTCCGGAAAGCAGACAAGGGTGGGGAGGGAAAAGTGGATTTGGTGGTGGGGTCGGATTGCAGATGGCAGAAGTGTCGGAGGATGATGCATTGGATCCGGAGATTGGTGGGGTGGTATGTGAGGACAAGGGGGATTCTGTTTTGGTTGTTATCGCGGGGAGGGGGTTTGAGGGATGAGTTGCGGGAAATGCGGGAGACACGGTCCAGGGTGTTCTCGACCTCTGCGGGGGTGATGTTGCGGTCCTTGAAAAACAAGGACATCTGAGATGTACGGGAGTGGAATGCCTCATCTTGGGAGCAGATACGGCAGAGGCAAAGGAATTGGGAATAGGGGATGGCATTTTTACAGGAAGGTGGGTGGGAGGAGGTGTATTCCAGGTAGCTGTGGGAGTCGGTGGGCTTGAAATGGATATCGGTTTCTAGGTGGTTTCCCGAGATGGAAACAGAGAGGTTCAGGAAGGTGAGAGAGGTGTTAGAGATGGTCCAGGTGAACTTAAGTTTGGGGTGGAAGGTGTTGGTGAAGTGGATGAACTGTTCGAGCTCCTCGTGGGAGCACGAGGCAATGCCGATACAGTCATCAATGTAACGGAGGAAGAGGTGGGATTTAGGGCCAGTGTAGGTACGGAAGAGGGATTGTTCCACGTAACCTACAAAGAGGCAGGCATAGCTTGGACCCATGCGGGTACCCATGGCCACCTCCTATGGCTGTAGGAAGTGGGAGGAATTGAAAGAGAAGTTGTTGAGGGTGAGGACAAGTTCGGCTAAGCAGATGAGGGTGTCAGTGGAGGGGGACTGGTCGGGCCTGCAGGACAGGAAGAAGCGGATGGCTTTTAGGCCATCTGCATGGGGAATGCAGGTGTATAGGGACTGGACGTCCATAGTAAAAATGAGGTGTTGGGGACCGGGGAATTGGAAGTTCTGGAGGAGGTGGAGGGTGTGGGAGATGTCACGGACGTAGGTAGGGATTTCCTGGACCAAGGGGGAGAAAATGGACTCAAGATAGGTGGAGATAAGTTTGGTGGGGCAGGAGCAGGCGGAGACAATGGGTCAACCAGGGCATTCAGGTTTGTGGATTTTGGGAAGGAGGTAGAAGGAGGCAGTGCGGGGTTGGGGAACGATGAGGTTGGAGGCTGTGGGTGGGAGGTCACCTGAGGTGATGAGGTTGTGGATGGTTTGGGAGATGATGGTTTGGTGCTCGGGGGTAGGGTCATGATCCAGGTGGTGGTAGGAGGAGATGTCAGAGAGTTGGCGCCTGGCCTCAGCAATGTAGAAGTCAGTGCGTCATACTACAACTGCACCTCTCTTGTCCGCAGATTTTATGGTGAGGTTGGGATTGGAGCGGAGGGAGCAGAGTGCTGCACGTTCTGTGGGGGTGAGGGTGGAGTGGGTGAGAGGGGTGGAGAGGTTGAGGCGTTTGATGTCTCGACGGCAGTTGGAGATGAAGAGGTCGAGGGAGGGTAGGAGGCCTTGGGGTGGTGTCCAGGAGGAGGGCTTGTGTTGGAGGCGGGAGAAGGGGTCAGTAGAGGGAGGGTTAGATTCGCGGTTGGAGAAGTAAGCTTGGAGGCGGAGGCGGTGAAAAAACTGCTCAATGTCCAAACGTGACCGGTATTCGTTGATGTGTGGGTGGAGGGGACAAAGTTGAGCCCTTTACTGAGGACTGACCGTTCGTCCTCAGTAAGGGGGAGGTCTGGGAGGATGGTGAAGACTCGGCAGGGCAGATTGTTGCTGGCTCCTCTGAATCTTCTGGCTGTGGAGGCAGTGGGTGGAGCGATGTTGGCGTCAGCTGTGGGCGGGGTTGCATCGGCGGTGGTGGGCGGAGTTGCGTCGGTTGTAGGCGGGGTTGCGTCGGCGTTGGATGTGGGCGGAGTTGCATCGGCGTTGGTGTTGGGCAGAGTTGCGTCCTATCTCCTCCCTACCTCCCCACCTACACTCACCTTTACTGGCTCCATCCCCGCCTCTTTGACTTGTCTGTCTCCTCTCCACCTATCCTCTCCTCTATCCATCTTCTATCCGCCTCCCCCTCTCTCCCTATTTCTTTCAGAACCTCCTTCCCCTCCCCCATTTCTGAAGAAGGGTCTAGGCCCGAAACGTCAGCTTTCCTGCTCCTCTGATGCTGCTTGGCCTGCTGTGTTCATCCAGCTCCACACCTTGTTATCCAGGACATTGATGAGGCCACTTTTAGAATATTGCATCTAGTTCTGGTCTCCTTGCTATAAAATTGATGTTGTTAAACTTGAAAGGATTCAGAAAAGATTTGCAAGGATGTTGTCGTGATTGGAGGCAAAGGCTGAATAGGCTGGGGTGACCTGATAAGGTTTTATAAAATCATGAGGGGCATGGATGGGGTGACTAGCACAGGGTCGGGGAGAGCAAAACCTGAGGGGCACAGCAGTATTCAAGGAGCAGGGAAGCCAACGTTTTGGGCGAAACCTTTCATCAGGACTGGGAAGGGAGCGTGGAGCCCAGAGATAAATAGTGGGATGGGGAGTGGGGCTGTGGGGAGACTAGGTGGGATGGAGTTGGTGGATGCAGGTAGGGGGTTATTGTGGTTGGTCAGTGGGGAGGGTAGAGCGGATAGGTGAGTCAGAAGATTGACAGGTTGGGGTTAGAGAGATTTTGAAGCTGGTGAAGTCAATATTCAGGCCATTGGGCTAGAAGCTCCAACCATGAAATATGAGATGTTGTTCCTCCAGTTTACATTTGGGTCTCACTCTGAGACTGGAGGAGGCCAAGGATGGACATGTCACCAGGGGAGTGGGAGGTGGAGTTGCAGTGGATGGCAACAGGATGGTCGGGTTTGTTGATGCGTGCAGAGAGCAGATGCTCCATGAGCCAATCCCCAAGTCTGCTGTTGGTCTCCCCAATGTAGAGGAGACCCAATCAGGAACAACGGATACAGTAGATGAGGTTGGATGAAGTGCAGGTGAATCTCTACTGGATTTGGAAGGATTGTTTGGGGCCTTGGACAGAGATGAGAGGGGAGGAGTATGGGCAGGTGTAGCACCTCCTGTGGTGGAGAGGTTATGGGGAGTATGGAGCCAATGAGGGAGCTGCGGAGTGAACAGTCCCTGCAGAAAGCAGACAGGGGTGAGGAGGGAAATATCTTTATCAAGGTGGGGTCTGACTGTAGGTGGCGGAAATGTTGGAGGATGATGTGTTGTATTCAGAGGCTGGTGGGTGGTATGTGAGGACTAAGAGGACTCTATCCTTATTGCTGTTGGGAGGACAGGATTTGGGGGCAGAAGCAGGGGAAATGGGGGAGATGCAGTTGAGGGCATCCTTAATAACAGAGGAGGGGAAACGACTGTCCCCAAAGTAAGATGATATCTGGAAGTCATTGAGTCATGCAGTAATATAGCATGGAAACAGGCCCTTCAGCCCAAACTCGTCCATGCTGACCATAGTGCCCACTCAACTAGTTCCAATTGTCCGCTGTTAGTCCATATCCCTCTAAACCCTTCCTGCCCATGTACCCACCCAAATGTTTTTTAAATGTTGCTATTGTATCTGCCTCAAACACTTTCTCTGGCAGCCCATTCCATATACACACCAATCTCTGTGTGAAAGAGTTGCCCCACATGTCCTTCTTAAATCTTTCCCCTCTCACCTTGAACCTATTCCCTCTGGTTTTCAATTCCCCATCCCTGGGAAAATAAAAACTATATACACTCTTCCTATCTATGCCCCTCATGATTTTACACAACTCAATCATGTCACCCCTCATTCTCCTATGTTCCAAGGAATAAAGTCCTATCCTGGCCAACCTCTCCCTATAACTCAATCCTACTAGTCCTGGCAACATCCTCGTAAATCTTCTTTGCACACCTTCCAGTTTAAACATATCTTTCCTGTAACAGGGTGACAAAAACTGCACACATTACTCCAAGTGCAGCCTCACCAATGACTTATACAACTGTAACATAACATCCCAATTCCCATACTCAATGCCTCAACGGATGAAGACCAGCATGCTAAATGCCTTCTTCACCACCCTGTCCACCTGTGATGTTGCTTTCAATGAACCATGTACTTGTACTCTGAGGCCCCTCTGTACCACAACACTCCTCAGGACCTTACCATTTACTGTATAAGTCCCACCTTGGTTTGACTTTCCAATCAGCACCTCACACTTATCTGTATTGAACTGCATTTGCTAATCCTCAGCCCAATTCCCCTGATTAAGATCCCGCTGTAGTTTTTGATAACCTTCCTTGCAATCAACGATACCTCCTAATTTTGTATCATCCTCAAACTTAATAATCATGCCTTGTACATTCACATCCAGATCATTTACAGAAATAACAAATAACAAAATTCCCAGCATCAACCCCTGTGATGCATCATTAATCACAGGCCTCCAGTCTGAGAAACAACCTTCAACCATCACCCTCTGCTTCCTCCCATTGAGCCAATTTTGAATCCAATCAGAGATAGTAGGAACTGCAGATGCTGGAGAATCTGAGATAACAAGGTGTAGAGCTGGATGAACACAGCAGGCCAAGCAGCATCAGAGGAGCAGGAAGGCTGACGTTTCGGGCCCAGACCCTTCTTCAGAAACATCTTTCTGAGGGGGGAAGAGGGGGAAAGTTCCCTCTTCCGTACCTACACTGGCCCTAAACCCCACCTCTTCCTCCGTTACATTGATGACTGCATCGGCGCCACCTCATGCTTTCACGAGGAGCTCAAACAGTTCATCCACTTCACCAACACCTTCCAACCCAACCTAAAGTTCACCTGGACCATCTCCAACACTTCGCTCTCCTTCTTGGACCTCTCTGTCTCGGGTAACCACCTAGAAACCGATGTCCATTTCAAGCCCACTGACTCCCACAGCTACCTGGAATACACCTCCTCCCACCCACCTTCCTGCAAAAATGCCATCCCCTATTCCCAATTCCTTCGCCTCCGCCGCATCTGCTCCCAGGATGAGACATTCCACTCCTGTACATCCCAAATGTCCTCATTCTTCAAGGACCGCAACTTGCCCCCCACAGTGGTCGAGAACACCCTCGACCGTGTCTCCCGCATTTCCCGTAACACATCCCTCACGCCCCGTCCCCGCAATAACAACCAAGAAAGAATCCCCCTCGTCCTCACATACCACCCCACCAACATCCGGATCCAACGCATCATCCTCCGACACTTCCGCCATCTGCAATCAGACCCCATCACCAAAGACATTTTTCCCTCCCCACCCTTATCTGCCTTCCGGAGGGACCACTCTCTCCGCGACTACCTTGTCTGCTCCACACTCCCCTCCAGCCCCACCACACCCGGCACTTTTCCCTGCAACTGCAGGAAGTGCTACACCTGCCCCCACACCTCCTCCCTCACCCCAATCCCAGGCCCCAAGAAGACTTTCCACATCAGGCAGATGTTCACCTGCACATCTGCCAATGTGGTATACTGCATCCGCTGTACCCGTTGTGGCTTCCTCTACATCAGGGAAACCAAGCGCAGGCTTGGGGACCGCTTTGCAGAACACCTGTGCTCAGTTCGCAACAAACAACTGCACCTCCCAGTCACGAACCATTTCAACTCCCCCTCCCATTCCTCAGATGACATGTCCATCCTGGGCCTCCTGCAATGCCACAGTGATGCCACCCGAAGGCTGCAGGAACAGCAAATCACATTCAGCCTGGGAACCCCGCAGCCCAATGGCATCAATGTGGATTTCACAAGCTTCAAAATCTCCCCTCCCCCAACTGCATCCCAAAACTAGCCCAGCTCATCTCCACCTCCCTAACCTGTTTTTCCTCTCACCTCAAGCCACACCCCCATCTCCTATCTACTAACATCATCCCGCCCCCTTGACCTGTCCGTCCTCCCTGGACTGACCTATCTCCCCCCTACCTACACTCACCTTTACTGGCTCCATCCCCGCCTCTTCGACTTGTCTGCCTCCTCTCCACCTATCCTCTCCTCTATCCATCCTCTATCCACCTCCCCCTCTCTCCCTATTTATTTCAGAACCCTCTTCCCCTCCCCCATTTCCGATGAAGGGTCTAGGCCCGAAACGTCAAGTTTTCCTGCTCCTATGATGCTGCTTGACCTGCTGTGTTCATCCAGCCCCATGCTTGTTATCTCGGATTCTCCAGCATCTGCAGTACCTTTTACCTCTGATGAACTGTTCAAGCTCCTTGTGGGAGCACAAGGCAGCACCAATACAGTCATCAATGTAATGGAGAAAGAGATGAGGGATGGTGCTGGTGTCGTTGTTGAAGAGGGACTGTTCCATGAATCCTACAAAGAGGCAGACATAGCTCAGGCCCGTGCGGGTGCCCATGGCCACTCCTTTGGTTTGTAAGAAGTGGAAGGAATCAAAGGAAAAATTGTTGACGGTGAGTACCAGTTCTGCCAAGCGAATGAGAGTGTCAGTGGAGGGGGACAGGTTGGGCCTACGGGAAAGGAAGAAGTGGAGGGCTTTTAGGCCATCCTCATGGGGGATAGAGGTGTACAGGGACTGAACATCCACGGTGAAGATGAGGCGCTGGAGGCCAGGGAATTGAAAGTTTTGGAAAAGGTGAGGCTTCTGATGTGGTCTCCTCTATACTGGGGAGACCAAACACAGACTTGGGGACCAGTTTGCGGAGTACCTGCACTCTGCATGCACCAACAAATCTGACCTTCCTGTTGCCATTCACTTTAACTTCCCCTCCCACTCCCCTGGTGATATGTCCATCCTTGGCCTCATCCACTGTCAGAGTGAGGCTAAACGTAAATTGGAGGAACAACATCTCATATTTTACCTTGGGAGCTTACAGCCCAATGGCCTGAGTATTGACTTCACCAGCTTCAAAATCTCTCCACCCCCAACCTGTCCATCTTCCGACTCACCTATCCGCTCCACCCTTCCCACTGACCAACCACAATAACCCCCTACCTGCATCCACCAACTCCATCCAACCTAGTCTCCCCACAGCCCCACTCTCCCTCCCTCTATTTATTTCTGGGCTCCCTTCCCCCTCCCCAGTCCTGATGAAGGGTTTCGGCCTAAAACATTGATTTCCCTGCTCCTCGGACACTGTCTGACCTGCTGTGCTTTTCCAGCTCCTCATTTATTGACTCTAGCTTCCAGCATCTGCAGTCCTTACTGTCTCTAAAACTGGAGACCATAGGATTTAGGTGAAATAGGAGATTTAAAAGGAATCTGACTGTCAACTTTTTCACACAGAGGGTTGTGTGTCTACAGAACAAGCTGCAGAGGCAGGTACAATTACACCATTAAAAAGGCATCTGGATGGGTATACGAATAGGAAATATTTAGAGGAATACTTGGCCAAATGCTGGCAAATGGCACTCGATCAGTTTAGGATAAGTTGGACTGAAGGATCTGTTTCCATGCTGTACAACTCTATGACATTATATTTTGTATTGTGTATTGTGACAATATTAATTAATGAGCTCAGAGTTAAAGTAGTCAGGGCTAGTAGAGACTGCGATATGATTGAATTTTACATCCAATTTGACAGGAAGAAGAATGGGGTTGAAATCTCCAGTATCTGCAATATTTTGCTTTCATATTCATGTTTCACCAATTTATCGGAGCTCTTTGATTGAATAACATATGCTATGGATAGTGAAGAGCCTGTGGGTGCTGTGTATGTGTATTTCTAGAAACTGTTTTATAATGTGCCACATGAAAGGTTATCCTTGAAAAGAAAAGCTCATGATATAGTGGGATAACACATTAGCATGGATAGAACTTTGGCTGATCGTCAGAAAACAGAGTGCTGTACATTTATGGGTCTTTGTCTAATTGTAGAATGTGGTGGATGGAGGCATGTACAAGTCTGTGCTGTGTTCTCACCCTTTTAAAATTTACCTCAATGATTCAGATGAGGGGAATGCAAAGATAGTAATTAAATTCACAGATCACACCAAGATGGGTAGGAAAGTATATTATGAAGAATACATAAAGATTGTTGCAGATGGATAGAAGGTAGTTGGAGTGAGTGGGAAAACATCTGGCACATGTGGGAAAATGTGGACTTGTTTATTTTTGGCGGAAAGAATGCTAAAGCAGAGTATTACTTAAATGGAGAATGACTGCCCAATTCTGAGATATAGAGCGATTCATGTGTTTGACTGTATGAGGCACAAAATTTTAATATACAGTTTTAGCAGGTAATCAAAAAACCTAATAGGCCTTTGTTCCAAGATGATTTGAATATGAAAGCATGGATATTCTGCCTCATTTATACAATACATTGGTGAGACTCAATCACAGCGTGTAATTTTGCTGTTTGTACTTCAGGAAGGATATAAATGCATTGGAGAATGCTCAGAGGAAGTTTGCCTGGAATGAATGGGTAGTTCTTTGAGGAAAGGTTGGAAAGGCTGAGCTTATTTCCACTGGAGTTTAGCAGAGTGAGGGACGATCCATTTGATGTGGAAAATTTGGAAGGGATGCTGCCTCTTGTGGGTTAATCCAGAGCTACACAGTGCTGTTTTGAAAGTAAAGGTTGGCGTTTGAAGACAGAGCTAAGGGGAATTTTTTTTCTCTCTCAGTGGCCTCTGTAACTTTGCAACTCTCCACCTCAGAAGGTGGGGGCCATTAAAGGCATGGTTAGATAGATTCTTATTAGGAAAGAGAATCAATGGTTTGGTGTGGATGGGAATGTGGAAATCGAAATACAAACAGATCAGCCGTGAGATTGTTGAACGATGGAGCAGATTCCAAGGGCCGAATAGTTTACTTCTACTCCTACTTCATATGTTCATGCACAATGTTTTGTATGGGGTTTTGGCACACTGTGCTGTGGACCTAAGGGATTCAGGTTTATGAGCAATGATTATTCCTGGAAGGCAGCATTCTTTTTCTCTGTTTGCTATTTGTAACTAAATTTTAAAGCCTTAAACTTTAAACAGAAAGAATTTTCTCCCAAGTTAACTTATCAGACTCATTGAGAGCGGGAGTTGAATGCAATTTAATTATTAAATCACTTCATTGCCGAAAGGCCAGGGGAAGAAATCGCAAATGAATCACCTGGAGAGTTGCCCTCGCACACCAGCTGGCATGTGTTGGCACAAAGCATCAATAGCTTCAGAGCAAGCAACTTTCAAGCCTTTTGGCTGGCAATGGAGAAGGGCTCAGGAGGGAATAATCTGTTTGTAGAATTAAATTTATCACACATCAGCTGGAATTTTGTGAAATAACCCTCTTAGCACTTATCTTTATCTGCCAGCATTTCGGAAATCAAAATCAATTTCTCTGCCAGTCATGCTTCAGTTGGCAAAAGTCTTGCTTCTAAATTTTATTTCTGAAAAGTCTACACACCTCACAAGTGATCATGATCACAACATTTATATCAATTTTCAGCACTTTATTTTCTGCTTGAGATATCTGCAGCCTTTTGGACTTAGTATCATGTTCAACAATTTTAGGGCTTGAGGACTTGTCTTCACTCCAACCCCACACACCAGCCCTTGTTATCACATGGTCTACTACCACACAGAACCCATTATCAGCTTTTAATAGCCCCTACTGGCAGCTACACATTTCCTCAGACTGACCCTTACCCACTCCTTTGTCTGTCCACCTGTGTTGTTTCTCTCTTTTGGTTCTATCTCCACCTAACTTTTACTCTCCTCCTCCCCCCACCTCATCTACTTCATCAGTACCAACTTTTTCATGCCTACCATTTAGTTCTGGGGAAGGGTCAACTTGACCCAAAATCTTTTCTTTGATTTCTCTCCACAGGTGCTGATAGACCTGTTCCAGCAATTTTTTGTTTTTATTTACGACAATTGCAAGGTTCAAATAGATCTGTAAATACGTGGATTGTTCTTATGTGTTTTTGTATCATCACCTTCCTGCTGGAAGGCTGACTCCCGTAAGAGGAAGAAATGGAGAGAAAAAGAGAAGGACACATGAATCGTAGCATATTGATAGAAACACTTAGGATGGGAGTGGGCTGATTTGATGATAAGATGATTAGAGAATGAACAATCAGTATTAATAGTATTTGATATTACGTTAGCCCATAAAAAAGATCCAGACTAGCATTTGAGTCTAACAATCTTGGCTGACACTTCAGTGCAGTACTGAGGAAATGCTGCACAGAGTGAGTGCAGTATGAGGTATTAAACTGAGGGCCTATCTGCTCTGTCAGAAAAACATAGACTTTTTTTGAAGCAGAGCAGTATCTTTGCTAATATTTATCCTTCAATTGAAAAAAAATCCCTTATCTTGCCATTATCACATTGCTGTTTGCGACAGTTAGCTGCATGAAAATTAATTACTGCATTTCCTTCATGACAGCAGCATCTACACTTCAACTATACTTTGTTGACTGTGAAGCAGCTTGCCACATTTGGTGGTTGTAAGAAGTGCTGTAGAAATGTAAGCTTTTCATGTTAACTGCATGGTCAAAATTTCCTGCTTTTCCATGATTTACCCTGCCAAAGCCATTACTGGTGAGCTGTGGCAAGAATAACTTCTTCAAAGTGTATTATTTGAATGCAATTTTCTTGGGCTTAGAACCATTTGGGCCGATCCCTCTTTACTAGGTGTGACCTTATTCTGCAAACAAAGAATAAGGTGTGAAGTTCTAATTATCTGAAGAGCATACAGTGATAACCAAGTGCCAGGCTGCAGCTCAGAGCAGATAGTAACAACTGCAGCTGCTGGAATCAAAGACAGTATGGAGCTGGAGGAACACAGCAGGCCACACAGCATCAAAGGAGCAGGAATGTTGAAGTTTTGGATCGGGACCCTTCTTCAGAAATGAAGCACTGCTCAAGCAGCAGTGTTCACACAAACATCAAAAACAGATGTCTGTTTTTAACTTATTTTAATTGCCGTTGACTCAATAAGTATGGAGGGTGTGAAGGTTTTGGTATTTTTGAGGGCTGAGGGTATGTGTGTCAATGCAAAGTCCAAATTTCTTGTGAGTCTCTTACTGAGGCATTTGCTTCTCATTGGAATTGATTAATTGATTGAGTTGCATGTACTGAGATACAGTATAAAGTGTTGTTCTGCATGCTGTACAGCTATGTCATACCATACAAAGTGCATCAAGTTAGCAGAGTGCAGATTAGTGTTACAGCCACAGAGAAGGTGCAGAGATAGAGGTAGAGATAGAGAGAGAGAGAGAGAGAGAGAAAGAGAGATCAGAATTAACATTTGAGAGATCCGTTCAAAACTCTTGTATCAGCGGGAAAGAAGCTGTGCTTGAATCTATTTGTACATGTATTTAAACTTTGTATCTTCTTCCCGATGGAAGAGGATACAACATAACAAGGGTGGGAGGGGTCTTTATGTTGGTTGCTTTCCTGAGGCAGCGAGGAGAAAAGAGGGAGTCAATGGGTGCAAGCATGGGGCTGGATGAACACAGCAGGTCAAGCAGCATCATAGGAGCAGGAAGTACAAGGCTGGTTTGCGTAATGGACTGGACTGTGTTCATGACTTTCTGTAGTTTCTTGCGGTCTTGGGAAGAACTGTTGCCATACCACACTGTGGTGCATACAGGTAGAATGCTTTCTATAGCACATCTATAAAGAAGTGGTAAGAGTAGAGACATTGTTGTGCTTTCTCAACTGTCATGTTGGGATAGTTCTATAGTTGCCATTGGTGGTAACAGGAGATGACATAATTAAGGGTACATAATAGGTCAGAATCAATTTGATCAACTACAGTTCAGTGGTGGCTGTGGAAAACATTTCTCTGGTCTTCATGTGTGAGTAATATCAAAAACATCCATTCATTCTGGTGGGTTTATCAAAAATATGTTTACGAATTTTCTGGCAAAATGAGCAGAATTTTTTTAACAAGGTATGATCTCCCTAAAACTCAACACCTAGAGGAAATTACCTTGTTTGTTCATCAGAGATATTGTGCCATGCTCATACTACACCAGCTCATTGCATGTTGACAATACGCCTCATGTATGATGAGTCAAAGACTACAAAACCTCTCTCACTGATTTCTCTTTTATTTCCTTCAATTTACTTACTGATTGAATGCAGTTGGTACTAAGGCACCACATGTGGAGAGGAGTTTGACATAATACTGGCTTTATATTCCCTCAGGCCGTGCAAAATTTAAGTGTCAACATTTTGGTAAAGGCATCTGAAATTTGGAGAGTGGGCTCTGATAAGTAGATATTGAAGTTGTACTGGGAATTTGGAATTATAACACCTGCAAAATACAACAGGCCTGGAAGCTGTTCTGGTTCATCACTGAAACAAGACTTGTCAAGTCAGGCTACAAAGGCCAGTCCGGTGTAGTAATGTACAACAATAAGCAATGTTACTTCTCACTTTTGTATTTCTGTTTATGTGACAAAAAGGGCTGATCTTACATCTTCTTGGCTAAGACCAAGTTGCGTTAAGTGTTTAGAAGGGTTTGTCGTCCCAAGGCCTAACAATTTCCCTTGCGGTATTTTACTAAACTTACATCATGAATTACCTACCTCTTCCTGATGGTATCCCCTGCGTGTTCGATTCCAGCTTCATCTTACCCCAGAACAGCTCACCACTCAGCAGATATCCACTGAAACACTGGCATGCCTTTCACCCGTGCCATTTTTAAAAAGCTGCTGTGCACCAGGACAAGCACTGGTGTTCCAAAGATGCCCTGTGCAGCCTAGGGCAATTTGTCAAAGTGTCTGAGAAGGGCTAGATGACACAGTAATTCTCTGACAGGGACTTGGCCTAAGAAGTGACTCTAAGGAGAGCTGTCCTTTTCTCTATCCTCTTCATGGTGCCATGCCACCAGAACCTTGGCAGCGTGATCTGAGGTTGCCACAAAATTATGCCAATTCAACTTTGAGGAGGAATGTCAGCAGTGCCGGAAAATGGCGAATGACCTTCTCCATTGTGCCATGGTAAGTGCCACACTCTTCTCTCTGCCACCTCACCCTCAATTTATCTCTGCAATTGCATCTTATCATGGCTGAAGCTCTACCAGTCTCACTATGGCCTGCAACATCTTCTCTCACTCACTGACACCATCACAACTGCCCACTCAACTAATCCTGCATGCCCTGTGTGCTACTGCCTCACTGCATCGGGATACCTTGCTGCGTTTACACCAGCTGCCCCAACACTAACAGCCATGCTACCCAGCTTCACCACTCTCATTACATCAAAAGACAGCCCATAGCAAAACAGACAGAACCAGAAAGGATGGAGGAGTGTCCATCATTTACATCCTCGCTCTGTATGAGGACAGAATCCTAGCTCTCGCAGGAAAAGACCAGGAGCACTCCTCTAGGGATGCCAAAATGTCCATGTACCATTAACCAAGCAAACAACACACTTTATTCTACTGCAACTGACAATGTGAACCACATTAACCCCTCTGTTGTCTCACTTAATGTGCACCACTGGTCTCATGTCTTACAGTGAAACCGTTACCTCCACCAAAAGTCACCTCCTCGACCTCTGAGGAAAAGAGGGCTGAGCCATCATAGGGAGCACCAGCAAAGGTTGCTTTCTCCAATACCTGAGATACTGACACCGCAGGGGAAATAACAGGTTTAGAGAGTGTGACAGCACCTTCTGCTTAGCACCTCACTGTGACAGCTTGTGGTTGGCTGAGGAACAAGTGCCCAGGCCGTTGGCACTCGGAGGACAGTCAGACACCAGGTACCTGCTCTGCCCCAGGCAGCAGAAGACCCAGTGGTGTCATCTATCGGAGTCTATGTCCATATACACAGGGAGGACCAGGAACAGCAGACAGAGATATGAGAGGCAATGGCCTTCATTACCCAGAAGCTGAACAGTACAGTGTGTCATGTGACAATCTGGCTGCTTCCAAGGACAGGATGGCACCCTCAGATTCTGCTGGAGGGACACACATTCCTGGATTCCATTGTCTCAGCCATTGAAACTCAGCACTAAAGGACTGGAGACATCGCAACAGGGGAACAGAGAACATGGAGTACACTTCATGTTCCTCACAAGGAGACAAGGCAGTGCCAGGATGCACCCAGTCAGAGGAGGATCCACACACAAGGCCCTCAGATGTCTCTACTTGGGATACCTCAGAGACGACTGGGCCCTCCATCTCCACCATGCCTTCCACTTTCTTCCTACCCAACACCTCACCCACCACTATCCACCATCCCTGGAAGTTTGTGCCAAGGACCATGAACTTTCCTCTAGCAAAAAGACCCTGGGCATGTCTGGTCAATCTAAACATAATGTCACCTGACAAATCCTCCAAGACGAACAGGCTCCAGTGTGGATCAGTCACTCTCCACCCCAGATGTGGAACCAGAGAGTACACTGGGATGTACTGGGATGGAGAGGAGGAAAAAGATCATTGAAGGCACTTTGGTAGCATGGGTGACACTGACTTATAATTACTTTTTCATTTTTGCATTAACCTTATGTCTGGTTATTGGTGTCTTTGTGTTGACCTAAATGGCTTGCTCACAGCACCGTGGCCGCAGATGATGTTCCATGGATGGAGGACTGTACTGAGACCCTGAAGGATCATCTGGAAGTTATAGGAGCAATGCATATTACAGAATTACAGAATCAACATGGAGGAGACAGAGGCCATTTGGTGCATTATGTCTACACCAGCTCTTCAACTGAGCTTTGTTACCTAGTGCCTATCTCAGGCATTTTCCCCATAGCCTTACACACTATTTCTATCCAAATAACCATCCAGTTCCTTTTTCAATCGAACCTGCCTCCACCATAGTTTCAGACAGTTCGTTCCAGACCCTAACTACTCACGGTGTGAAAACAATTTTCTGCACTTCAGCTTTGCTTCTTCTGCAGAACACTTTAAGCCTACGCCCTCTTGTTCTTAAACAAAAACCAAAAGAACTGCGGATGCTGTAAATCATGAACAAAAACAAAGTTGCTGGAAAAGCTCAGCAGGTCTGGCAGCATCTGTGAAGGAGAAAACAGAGTTAACGTTTCGGGTCTGGTGACCCTTTCTCAGAACCTTCCTCAGAACAAGCCCTCTTGTTCTTGTTCCTTATTGTATACACGGCATTGGGTCATTCTGGCACCTTTTGGTGCTCCTCATACAACATCCTATTCTTTTGCGGGCTCTGTGTCCAAAGGTCTTGCTGTCAAATAATCCTGTGGAGACTCTGTGGCAGGGACAGTGACACAGGAAGGGTATAGGTGAGGGAGTGGGGTGTGGGATGAATCAGGGTGGTCACTGAATAGAGGCCTCGCGCTCTTTGTCATGTACAGTACATGGATGTGTGTGCCATATTCTTTTCTTTGAAAATCCCTGTCATCAGTGGATCCTGCAGCCCCTTTCTCTCAGGTGAGTCACCCCGATGGTGGTCCCAGCCATTTTCTTCCCAATTGCACACTTTTGATTTCCAGCATGATGGAGATTGACAGTGAGTGCTCCTCTGCCAGTGGTTTCCAACTTCAGCCTGAATGTGCTGGAGAGCCCCCTAACATCCAGCCCCCTTCCTTGTAGTCCTCCTCTTGCATTCCATAGGCTTCGCAGCTCCCCAGGCCCTGTGTACGTGCTGGAATCTGCCCACCTTCCTCCCTCAGCTCTGAGCATCTGAGGTAAGCATGCCATGTGTGGTATTTCACTGTCACTGAAGGAAGAGTGCTCCTGACTGTGGACAAAACCCTCTGTTCCATGCCATCCAAACCCCCTGGCAGATACTGGTGCAACCCCTCCACAATTGTCACCCACACTCCCCCTCCATCCTGCAGACCCCAGTCCCAAAGACTAACTTGCTGAATCTCATTTCTCCACCAATGGCTTCCCATGACCACCACACCCACCCACGACCACCATCAACTGCACCCCCCCCCCCACCACCAAAGCCCCCCTTTTAACATTTGTTTTAGTGGAGAGACACAAAGGACTGACCTGCGGCAAGAGTGACTCACCAGACCAGCCGAGACTCCTGACTGGTGGCTGTATAATTCCCTGACCATGTTATCCCTAGCCCTGGACTGGCCACTATGGAGTCACAGGACTGACTGTGGCCCACTCAGAGGCATGGACTCTCTGACTGAGAGCACCCCAAGTGTATACCTGAGAATGACCAGTCTCCGGAATTGATATATTATAACGGCCTAATGTGCTGGACCCATTCACTGACAGGTGTCTCCATTCACTTTGGTGAGGATTACTCTCGTAAGACTTTAGGACATGACTGCTGTTTTCTGCATGTACAGAGTATTTGCTGCTTAAGATTCTGGGCACATTGAGCAGCAACTAGCATTGATGGGGTGCTGGCACATTCGGGGAGATGTGAGACTGATGCTGCTGACACTGCCAAACAGCAAGATGTACGTCCCCTAGACTGAGAACGGCTGAGCAGCAACATGAGCTGCCTGGTTTTGTGAATGCACTAATTGGCATAGCAAGTCAAGCAGATGCATGGCAAGGCATGGAATGTGCCAGCGTGTAGCTAGGTGTTACATGAGCAAGTTCTAAGAATACAAGCAAGCTAGCCTGAGGTGCAGCCTGGTCCTATCTATGAGCTGGGTTTCTGTCCATGCATGTAAAGTGTCCTTGCTGCTGCCTGAAGGTGCAATTGCTGGTGCAACCAGCAATTCAAATCTGTGCTTCTGAAGCAGCCAGTCCATGTATCAGAGAGGTGCCATGATGGTTGTGAGGGATTGGCAGATGCCAAAGGCCAATGACTATGGAGGAGGCATGGAAGTTGTTCAAAACAAGAAGCAAGCTGAAATCACCAGGTACCTACTCTGATTTCTATGTCAGGTTTTTTCAATGTTTAGCTTGTTTGAAGAGTTTAGTTAGATATGGAGCTGAAGTGAGGTGAGTTGTGCCATCAATAACACTTAATAAGCAATAATCCCCCTTAATTGGAAACTCACTGCTGCCTCACAAAAAACACACCACACTGCTTGTGAAAAGCATAAAAAAATGCAGCAAGATGTTGATCTATCAAATTAAGCCTTGCTAGATTTCTTGACTGATTATCTCACTTGGCTCACCATTGCCTACATCATTCAAGCCCCTGTAAGAGTCCATGCAAAGTCTTTGCACAGATGCACAGATTGTGGATATGAGCACAAATTCCAAGAGTCTAAGCCACAAAGTGTGAACTCTTCACCAAAGTCCAATGATGCTGAGTTGGAGACACCCTTATGAGAGACAGTGAAGAGGGTCCCCTCTGTTGCCTGTCTGGAAACTAGGCCAAAAAAGCATTCAGAAGCAACAATTCTGACAAAGGATTACTGGATTTGAAATGTTAGTTGTGTTTCTCTCTCCACAAATGCTGAGAGACATGCTGAGTTTCTCCAACACTTTATGTTTTTGTTAGCAACAAGTGCTGCATCCCTACTCCCATTACAGATACGCAGTGCACAGTATCAGTTGAGTAAGACAGATCACTTATAACTCTCAGGATTACCTTGTTCTAAGGCATATCTCCTTTCCTCATCATTTACCCTCACTGTTTGCCAATTATCCCATTGGAGACCATCATGTTTACCCAATTTAAAGCCAACTTTATCTTCTCATGCAAAACTTATAAAAAAAATTTTAAAAATGCAAAGTAGTGCCTTTCATGATATCATGACATAGCAAAGCTCTTCACAGTCAATGAAAAATTTGAAGTCATTGATGTAATGTAAGAAACATAGCAATCCATTTGGTAATAGCAAGATCTGAAAAATCACAATGATTAGGTATGTTGATTGAGAGATGACCAAGGAACAAGGCACTGAAAAAAACTAAGAAATCTTTCACATGAAACTGAGGGGACATACCTCACTTTAATATGTCATCATGTGGCACTTCTGGCAGTCCTTCAGTACTATGCTGTAGAAAAGATTATATGTTTTAGACTCTGGAATGAGATGCACAAATTGCTGATGCAAAGATGAGTGTGTTATCAACACTCTCACACATTCTAGTTTGTTGGCAGTTTCCACTGTCAACTGCATGTTCTGCATTTTTTATACTCACTGCCTATATTTTTCCTTAAGGAGCAGACAATGCATTATACAAGTGGGGGTTAGTTAGAGTGGGTCACCCAAAAGCAGACCCTTTGAGAGGAATGTATGTCTACACCTTAGCAGCCTCCTCATTAAGGGAGTTGCAGACTATGGAATGGGAAAACAGGAGCTTGTTGCAGTTTGAGGGTAATGTGGTTGCTACAAAATTGCATGTAACTACCTTTCAGACTTCATGTTAGCCTAAGTCCAGTAGCCAAAGGCAATTACTGGGCAGGCTATTCTGTCATTTTTCCGGCTCATTTCCAAAAATATACAAAAAAATCAGGGCAAAGATCAGCGTCCATAGGGAAGGTAAATGGCATATTGATCTTTATTTCAAAGGGAATGGAATATAAAACTGAGGAGATTTTGTTAAAACTGTACATGGGACTAGTCAGACAACAGCTGGAATATTGTGAATACTTTTAGTTCCCTTATCTAAGAAAAAATATACTGGCATTGAAGGCAGTCCAGAGAAGGTTCACCAGGCTGATCCCAGATATGGGCGGTCTGCCTTATGGGGAGAGGTCGAGTCAGTTGTGCCCGTACTGATTGGAATTTAGAAGAATGTGATGCGACCTTATTGAGACACACAATATTCTTTGAGGACTTGACAGGGCAGATAAGGAGAGGTTGTTTCCTCTTGTGGAGCAGTCTGACACCAGACTAACCTCACAATAAGATGTCACCCATTTAAGACAGAAATGAGAAGGAATTTCTTCTCTCAGAGGGTAGTGAATCTATGGAATTCTTTATCACAGATGGCTGTTGAGGCTGGGTCATTAAGTCTATTCAACGTTGAGATACACAAATTTATAATCTGTAAGGGAAACAATGGTTAAGGGGAAAAGACAGAAAATAGATTTGAGGATTATCAGAATAGCCATGATCTGATTGAATGATGGCGCAGACTCAATGGGTTGAATGGCCTACTTTTGCTCTTATGTCCTATGGTCTGACATCTTTGGGAAATTGGGACTCATCTATAAGATAGGAGAGTGAAAATAATTCAGGTTAAAAAAATTAGAAAGTTGAAAAGTTAAAAATGTATAAAAATACCTAGTTAACAGTATTGTGATTGTGCATTATGGTTAACAGCATTGTGGTAATCCTAGCAAAACACCACAACGTCTGTTTCTTGATACCTGGGAATTGTACATTTGTCAAGGAAAATATACTTTACACACCTTATATTTTACAAATAGTAAGTGCATTTTCCATAAGTAGATTTCTACTTATGTTCCAAATTTTCGAGACAGTAAATCTTCTTCTAATATGTTTAGATTAGGTTCATAATAAGTGAATAATTGGTAGCAGTTATTTTTTTCCAATTGAAAATATATCCATGAGTGCTGTGAGTAGGCACATTATAAAGTCTTCCTTTAGAAAGTGGAAACATCCATAAACAGCCCATTGTTCCATTCATGCAATCATGTAGATTGCATTTTTAGCCCTGGTGTTATGGCTCACTTGTTAATTTAATAAAGTGAGGAAAATTGCTATGAGGAGACATTTTATTTGGACTATAATTAATAAAAATGTAACAACGGAAATTTCAAGTCTGAAACACCACTCAAACTGACCTCGGCGTAAGTACAAAAAATGTGTATGATTCAGTTTTTTGATATCAATTCTACTTCACAGAATATTCTACAGTAGATAAACCATTGATAAAAAATTAAAGAAAACTGAATTGCTTTCAATATTTGCGGCAGTATCATTCCAGCTGTATCCCGTTATAGTTGTTAAGTGGTAAATGAGCTTTTGGAACACAGCTATGAGTCAAATGCAAAGAAACAAAACATATGTAAATCATAATATATTATGGTAAATTAAATCATTTGGCAGAACACTGGCGTAATTATGCAAATCTATCATTTTAAGGACAGGAAATGAACTGCTGTGAGAAGATATTGGATGTTATTTCACTTGGTGGTAGAAAAAAGTAGATGGTTATCTCTTGGGGAACTCGAGCTTCATTTGCATTAAAAACTATTTTGATTCAATTGGTTTGGACATGTTATAACACACCTCTGTGGCAGGTAGAACTTGAATGTCAGGCCTTCTAGCTCTGAGGCAGGCAGAATGCTCCATATTTGGACTGAAGTAGTCTGCTGTGCTTTACTCATACTGCATTTGCAATAATATACAACTGGAGAAGGTGGAGTCATTGTATTGCCACGGGGTACAGGTATAGGCTAATGCTGTAGGGACTTGGCCTCAAATCTTTACCACAGAAGACGGTAAACTTTGAATTCCATCAATTAGTCGTAATCTAATGATAATCGTGAATTGATTTTGTTAAAAAATGATCTGAATCACAAATGCCTTTTATGGCAGGAAAACTTCTATCCCTGCCTATGTGTAATTTCAGATTCACTACGTGATTGCCTCTTAAATATCTTCTGAAATGGCCTATCAAACCACTCTTGTTGTATCTCAACATGACAAATTCTGATAAGATGAATTAAACTATTTCGACTAGAAATGAAAAAGCACACACAGCTTTGTCACAGCGTCAGCCCTGGAAAATGCTCCCCACTGAAAGTGGGTGGATGGATGGATGAGGAGTGTGCAACACTGGGAGAGCTTCACCACAGTCTAGTCAAGCAGCAGCATCCTAACAGGATCATACCTGACAGACACCATCATCACCAACTCTATCTCACAGCAGGACACATGCCCCAGAGATGGTACAACTGTGGTATACATTTGGAAGGGAGTCACTCTGGGGAGCCCCCAACCTTCACTCTGGACCCCATGAAGTCTCATAGCATCAAATCAAACATAGACAAGGAAACCTACTGATTACCATAAACTGCAACCCCTAACCCCACTCTGTTGTGAGTCAGCTCTGCTCCATTTTGATTTCCGCTCGGAGGACCTGCTGAGGATGGTAAGGACAGGAGATGTACTCTGGGTGGAAACTTCAATGTCTAAGTGTAATTTGGAAGCTGCGCTACTGACTGAGCCTGCTGAATCCTAATAGACATAGCTGCTAGAATATGTCTGCAGCATGGGAGGAGGCAACCTACAAAGAGGGAACAATATACTTTACGTCAAACTCACTAATGTACCAGTCACAGATGCATCTGTCCATGACAGTATTGGTAGGAGTGACAACCTCAGAGTACTTGAGGAGACAAAGTCCTACCTTCATATTAAGGATGCCCTCTGATGTTTCATGTCCCATTAACACTGTACTAATTGAGACAGATTCCAATAAGATCTGGTAACTCTATATTGTCCATCAATGAGATGCTGTAAGCCATTGTCATGAGCAGAAGTGTGCTCAACGACAATCTGTTACTGCAAGTCAGATTTATGCTACAGAATGAGCAGAGATAATCTAACTATCACCCCTTGCCATTCAATGGGATTATCATTAGTGAATCCCACACTTATCAACATCTTGGTGATGATTATCATTAACCTGAAACTGAACTGGGCCAGCCATATAAGTACTACGTTGACAAGAGCAGGTCGGAGGCTAAGAATTTTGTGGCAGGTAACTCACATCCTGACTCTCCAAAGCCTAACCACCATCTATGAAGCACAAGTCAGGAGTGTGAGGGCCAACTGCCCACTTTGCTGGATGAGTACAGCACCGACAACACGGAAGAAACTTGACAAAGCTTGATTAGCATTTCAGCTAACACCTTCAAAATTTTACTTCCTCTACGTGTCATATACAGTGGCTACAATCTACACTGTACACTGCAACAACTTACTTAGGGTCCTTAAACAGCTCCTTCCCACGGCTCCATCATCTAGAAGGAAAAGGGTGGCAAATACAGGGGAACATCACCATCTGCAGCTTCCCCTACAAGCCATTCACCATCCTGATTTGAAAATGTATCACCACTTCTTCCATGTGACTGGGTCACAATCCTGGAACCCCCTTCTACTTGTATTGTGGATGTACTTGCACCACTTGGACTGCAGTGGTTGAAGAAGGCAGCTCACCATTACCTTCTTAACAGTAATTGGAAATGGATAACCACCTAGCAATTGACACCCACATCTTCTGAATGAACTTTAAAAACCAGTGTCAGGGATCCCTGTGCTTTCAATCAGATCCAAGTCTCTCTAAGTTAGAAGATTATATTTTATAATGTTGTTAATAATTATAATTTATAAAGGGCATAGTGACTCAAGTCATTTTCATTTTCCAACTTATAAACAATCCCAGCCTCACAGTCAACTGATGTTGTTCCCTTCCCGTTCATAGACCAACTGTACTTGCTTACAGTCAAACCCTGCAATTTACAGTTCTCATCTTCATTCTAACCCCAGCTCCAATCTGTGCTGTTTTCTTACTCAATTGAAGTATAGACTCCAAACTGTTCCACTCTGCAGATCCAGATCTGAAGGCTGGTTTGAGAGCAGAGCCAGTCAAATATTGGATCTCAACTTGAGATGATGATTTGAAAAATACAATCCACTTCCTGCATGGCAACATAGAAACATGGCCCATAATCACATCCTTAGTCACAGAATCACAGAATTATTGTGGTGTAGAGAAAGGCTGTATCTGCATGAGCTCTTCGAGAATTTTAACTTAGTCCCATTCTCCTGCCTTTTCCTGTAACCCATTCAGATTGTTTAGGTTCAAATAATCATCTAAAGCCCTGTTGAAAGCCTCAATTGTCTGTGTCTGCATGGGTTCCCTCCGAGTGCCCCAGTTTCCTCCCATTGTTCAAAGATCTGCAGGTTAGGTGGATTGGCCATGGGTAATGCAGGGTTACAGGAGTAGGATAGAGGGGTTGAGACTAGGTGGAATGCAGAGGGTCAATGTGGACTCAATGGGCTGAATGGCCTGCTTCCACTTTGTAGGGATCGCATGATTCTATGATTCTATGAATTGAACCTGCCTCCACCACAATTCCATGATGCGGAGGTGCCAGTGTTGGACTGGGGCAGGCAAGGTCAGTTATCACACGACACCAGGTTATTGTCCAACAGGCTTATTTCAAAACAGAAGCTTTCAGAGCCTCGTTCCTTCTTCAGCTGTTAATAAGAGAGGTGGAATCAGACACAGAATTTATAAGTAAAAGTCCAAAGGGTCACAACACTGATGAGGATGTATTAAACAAACCCAAGATGCTATTAAATCTTTAATTAGTTATAAGGTTTTAATTGATTAATATGTACATGTAAATCCCAAAATTCCTTTGAAGTCACTATCCTGAGAGAACCAAAGATTTTATCAGAGTGAAGAAGAGGCGACATTTTAGGTCAGACAATGCATGTTAGGTGTGAGGCCTTGTTTAGAAATTGTCTGTATTTTGGTTTGGAGTCAGACTGGTTTAATTTCTAAAGTAGGAATTTATAAAATGCCACATTGGCTGACTGTCTATAAATTGTTTCAGATAGTAGGAACTGCAGATGCTGGAGAATCTGAGATAACAAGGTGTAGAGCTGGATGAACACAGCAGGCCAAGCAGCATCAGAGGAGCAGGAAGGCTGATGTTTCGGGCTCCTCTGATGCTGCTTGGCCTGCTGTGTTCATCCAGCTCTACACCTTGTTGTCTATAATTTGTGTGCTTTTTTAACAAAATAGAATGTATTTGCAAATACAAATTCACCTATAGATTCACATTTATGTGTGTGTGTGCACGCATGTGAGTGAGTGAGTGTATGTGTGTGTCTGCGTGTGTGTGTATGTGTGAGTGTGTGCGTGTGCGTGAGTGTATGTGTGAGTGTGTGCGTGTGTGTGGGCATGTGCATGGGTGCATGGGTGCATGCATGCGTGTGTATGTGTGTATGCACGTGTGTGTGTGTGTATGTGGGCGTGTGTGTGGGTGTGCACGTGTGTGTGTGTGTATGTGGGCGTGTGCGTGCGAGTGCACGTGTGTGTGTGTATGTATGTGGGCGTGTGTGTGGGTGTGCACGTGTGTGTGTGTGTGTGTGTGTATGTGGGCGTGTGCGTGGGTGTGCACCTGTGTGTGTGTGTGTGTGTGTGTGTGTGTGTGTGTGTGTGTGTGTGT
>JAHRHZ010000040.1:13454272-13509263 GCA_024137785.1 Ginglymostoma cirratum | reverse complement strand
GTGTGTGTGTGTGTGTGTGTGTGTGTGTGTGTGTGTGTGTGTGTGTGGACGTGTGAGAGAGAGAGAGAGTGTATAATGTGAATGTGGTTGGGTCATCTGTAGTGTGACATGAGCCCAAGATCCCAGCTCGGGCCGTTCTCATGGGTACTGAACGTGGCTATCCACCCCTGCTCAGCAACTCTGTTTTGTTGTGTGTCCCAAAGTCCACCTTGGAGGACGTTTACCCAAAGATCCGAGGCCAAATGTCCTTAACCGCTGAAGTGTTCCCCCACTGGGAGGGGAACATTCCTGTTTAGCGATTGTTGCATGGTGTCCATTCATCCATTGTCATAGCGTCTGCATGGTCTCACCAATATGCCATGCTTTGGGACATCCCTGCCTGCAGTGTATGAGATAGACAATGTTGGCCGTGTCACATGACTATCTGACGTGTACATGGTGGGTGGTGTTCCCACGTGTGATGGCAGTGTCCGTATCGAAGACTGACATGTCTTGCAGATGTTGGCATGACAGAGTTGTACGGTGTTGTGGTTGATATTCTCCTGAAGGCTGGGTAGTTTGCTGTGAATGACGGTCTGTTTAAGATTTGGCGGTTGTTTAAAGGCAAGAAGTGGAGGCAAGGGGAAGATCGTGGTGAAGTGCTCATCATAATCAATCATGTGTTGAAGGCTGCAAAGAACATGGCATAGTTTCTCCGTGCCTGGGAAGTACTGGGTAACATAGGGTACCCCATTGAATGTACCCCGAGTCTGTCTTCTGAGAAGGTCATTACAGTTTTTCGCCGCGGCATGTCGGAAGTGGCGATCGATGGGTTGAGCATTGTATGGCATTCTTATGAAGGCATCTTTCAACACCTTCAGTTCTCCATCTCGTTCCTCCCTATCCGAACAAATCCTGTGTATGAGTAGGGCTTGTCCATAGGGGATGGCTGTTTTCATATGTTTAGGGTGGAAGGTAGAGGAGTGCAGCATTGTGAGGTTATCCATGGACTTGCGGTAGAGTGAGATACGGACGTGTCATCCCTGATGGAGATGTGTGTGCCCAAGAAAGACTCATTCTAAAGTTAAGCCCATGGTAAATCTGATGGTGGGATGAAGCTTGTCGATATTGCTACGTAGTTGTTTCAGCGATTCCTCACCATGAGTCCAAACGAAGAAATGTCGTCACTGTATCTGGTGCATAGCATTGGTCAGAGGTTCTGTGCAATGAAGAAGTCTAGTTCGAACCTGTGCATGAAGATGTTAGCATACTGGGGAGCAATGGCTGTTTCATGTGTCTGGATGAAGAAATGGTTGTTGAAGGTGAAGGTGTTATAGTTGAGGATGAAGCAGATGAGTTGTAGGATGGCGTCTGGAAATTGGCAGTTATTGGTATTGAGTATTGAGGCTGTTGTAGTGATGCTGTCATTGTGGGGGATGCTGGTGTAGAGTGCTGAAATGTCCATTGTGACGAGGAATGTTCCTGGTTTAACTGGTCCGTTTTACATTACCTTGTGAGCATGGTTGATGAATCTGGCATTCACGCATTCTCTGATGGCTTGAGCATAGCTGTTAAGCCCCGGGCAACAGCCCTCCGGAGGGGTCCAAATTGATTCCTTTTTGCCGGGTCTCCCACTGATCTCTCTGTCAACTGATCTGGTTCATTCATTGTCTCAATGGGCTCGCTCCTGACATCTTGGAAGAATTCCCAGAGCCTCATCCATCTGCTGAATTCCTCTGTGTCTGTCATGAGACCAATGGAGTCCATTTTGGTGGTGGGGCAGAAATTGAGTCCTCGGCTGAGAACTTCAATCTCGTCCAGTTGAAGGGTGTGGTCAGATCAGCTGACGATGGATTTTCCCCGTGGTGGTACCGCTTTCAACTGTGGTACCGGGGAGACTTGATTTTGGCTGGTGGTGATGCCAGGTTTCTCCAGTTTCTTGTTCTTGGTGTGCATGCAGGTGGTGCAGTTCCATTGCCTCGTCTGTTTGGCAGTGTCTCATAGCTGTACTGCTGCATCTTGAGTGCAAGATGAGAATATGGACTCTATCTCAATTTCAAGGTTACAGAGTACATACACACACTCCCCCTTCCCAGCCCCCCAGCCCCCCACCCCTCCTCCGCCCCACACACACACACACACACACACACACACGAATCTATGGGGTGGATTTGTATGTTCAGATACATTCTATTTTGTTCAAAAGCACGCAATTTACAGGCAGTCAGTGAATGCAGCATTTTATAAATTCCTACTTTAGAAAATAAACCAGTCTGTCTCCAAACCAAAATATACACAAATTCTAAACAAGGCCTCACACCTAACATGCATTGTCTGACCTAAAATGTCACCTCTTCTTTACACTGATAAAACCTTTAGTTCTCTCAGGACAGTGACTTCAAAGGAATTCGGGGATTTACATATACATATTAATCAAATAAAACCTTCTAACTGATTAAAGATTTAACAGCATCTTAGGTTTGTTTAATACATTCTCATCAGTGGTGTGACCCTTTGATCTTTTACTTTTAAATTCTGTTTCTGATACTACCCCTCTGACTAACAGCTGAAGAAAGAGCAAGGCTGCTAAAACTTGGTTTCAAATAAACCTGTTGGACTATAACCTGGTGTTGTGTGATTTCTGACCTTGTCCACCACAATTCCAGGCAGTGTATTCCATAGTTTAACTACTTTCCGTATGAAAGTGTTTTCCCACCTCACATTTGCTTTTTGTAAAATACTTCAAAACTGTGCCCTCTGGTACACAATCCATTTATGTGTGGTAACAGTTTCTCCCTATCTATTCTGTCCAGACTCCTAATAATTTTGAAAACTTCTATCAAATCTTCTCTTAGCCTTCTCCTCTCCAAAGAAAACAGAACCAACATTTCCAATCTATCCTCATAACTGAAGTGTATCATCCCTGGAACCATTCTTGTAAACCCCTTGGCACTCCTTCCAGTGTATTCAGATTCTTATAGTGAATTGACAGCCTGTTTCATTTCTCCCTCCTTGTATTTTTCAATTGAAAAATTATGTTCTAATTTGCTATTCTCCATTGTATACTATTGAACAAAGTTCTGATAAATTTTGTTATGGGAGAAGGGCAGACATAAAAAATGAGAGAGTAAAAGTGAGTAGCCAAGCATTCGCAGGAAGATTGAAGCATTTTCCTTATGGTTTTCAACTCCCTGCTTACATAAATTGGAAAAATAATCGTGGCATTAGAAAGTGAGGGGTGTGCAATCCACTGGGTGTTATGAAGAAGGGGTAAAACATCTCTCAACATAATAACCTTGTCTCGGAGATCGAATATCCCATCACTAAAACTTAATGATTCAACAGCTAAGATGGACCTCAATATGGGCTAAAAACAAGGTCTATGTATAACTTAAAACAATATTTTTGCCTCCAGGAAGAAAGTCACCTCTGTTTATCTGAAAGATTTTATGGGAGATGCATGGATCAGCAGTTGTTCCTTCAAAATGAGCGGCTACGCTTACTTATTGGACATGCATACTTAATGCTTGCATGTAAAAAGTTATTTTCCATGCATGATATAATTTATTAAAAATAAGCTGGATAGAATAACATCATTTGTTTTGCAACTGGATCCTATCTCTATGTAAAATGTAAAACCCAAATAATAAACTAAACTGTGCCAGAAGAAAAGCTGTGATGCATTATAGTCGACAGTTTTAAAGCACCCACTGCAGCATATCTCATCAGGACATAACTGTTGCCAAAACAAATGATGGAAAAGAACATTTATAAAAAAAGATGCTATAGAACTCTGACTTAACCTCTCATCTCCTGCCTACTAGCTGTAACATGAAGGAGAACAGCAAAACATAGGGATCTCATGAAAACTTACTGATCTTAGCCAGAAAGTAGCTCAGCCAACCAGACAAGGTAAAGCCTAAGTGAAGCATCAATCAGGCTTCTAATCCCAATTTCTCTTCCTTGCTGGAACGAGCATCCGGATATGGAATGATGACAGAATGACCCACGCCCTGTCAAATAGTTGGATGTCAGCATTGTCAAGGCTCAGACCACAGTGATTAGCGCCAGTCATATTGTTCTTCACCAATGAGTCAGTCTAGTTAAAAGGAGGTGAATTTAGGAAGAAAATAATAAATCTACCACTGATTCCGATTTTGATGGAATGGTTAAACTTTTTATTGCTTATGCTTTGCCTTGATTTTTCTTCATTCTAAATCACTGGAGATGCAAGCTGACAATGGCTCACTGAAGGCAATGGGGCATCTGGGACTCTGGTAGACATTGGAATGTATGTATGTAATCAATACATGAACACAAATAATACAATGAGAAAGAGACAGGAACAAAACAAAGGGAAATAGGATGAAGTAATGTCAAATCAAGTGCTAGAAGAACTATAGAGAGAACGAAAGATTACATTGAGAGGGACAAAAAAAATGTTAAAAATTAGAAATGTAAAGGATAAAATTTTTTATCTCAAGCCACCATTTGCTATCTGTCGGAATGAGGTAGCAAAGATTAAACTGCCCCATTTCTGGATTAACAAGGCTGAGTGGTACTGCAGATAAATATGTCTCATCCAAAAGAGTCATAGAGTCATAGAGCTGTACAGCATAGAAACAGACATGCCGTCCAGATATCCTTAATTAATCTAGTCCCATTTGCCAACATTTGGCCCATATCCCTGTAACCCTTTCTGTTTATGGACCCAACCAGACACCTTTTAAATGTTGTAATTGTACAGCCTCCACTATTATCTCATTCCATACATGCACCATCCCCTGTGTGAAACTATTGCCCCTCATGTCCCTTTTATATCTTTCCCCTCTCACATTAAACCTATGTCCTCTAGCTTTGGACTCTGTTATGTTGGGAAAAAAATACTTTGGTTGTTCACCCGTCATGGTTTATATATCTCTATAACGGTTACCCTTCAGCCTCCGATGCTCCAGGGAAAGTAGTTCCAGTCTATTCAACCTTATGATGCAGATGCATATGCAGTTGAATAGTTTCCATAGCTTTCTGTAGCAAGTCTAACTAGTAATTTTTGTATTTCTGTAGTCATTCCTTGAAACTTTTAGAAGATGGCAGAAGAGTGCAATCTGGCAAGCATTGTTGGCAATGTGAATTCACTCTGCATTTCTTTCTTCTAACATGCTGCTGAATGATTGATGTTAATAATGGTGAATGTCATTAAACTTGCCATTATTTTGACTGCAAAATTTGGGCTACTTTTTTACAGTTACAATAGTTGCATTGCTGTCCCTATTCAGCTCTCCAGAAAAGTCAACAACATCAATTTTGTTGTTTATTTCTACCTATTGCAATCCAGTTTATGAAGATGTGTTATTCACCCCACAACATCTGTTTTTTTTTTTCCCTGGCTGTACGGAGTCTACAATTCTTTCAGTATGCTATGGTTGGTCTCAATGGATGAGGATAAGTTAGATGATTAATAGTCTGAGCATTTTGGACAGTCACTATAACATTAAAACGATATTGTTTTGTTTGAAATTCTATCTTTTACCACATTTTTCAAATGCAAAATCCAGACATGTAGAAGAAGGGAGAACAACGTTTTACATTGTTCCTCATAAGAGCCCATGGTGTTGGAAGTAGTGCATTGGCATGGATGGAGAATTGACTAAGAAGTAGGAAACAGCAAATAGGGTTATGGAGTTCTTCTTCAGATTGACGATCTGAGAGGTTCCACAGTGATCAGTGCTGGGACTACAAATGCTAACAATAAATATTATTGACTTCAAGGAAGGAAATGAATGTATTGTTGCCAAATTTGAAGGTGACATAAAAATAGGTAGAAAGGCAAGTTGCAAGCGGGATACAGTTTACAGAGGGATATTGATAGATTAAGTCGATGGGCAACAAGTCTGTCAAATGGAGGAGAATGTGGGAAAAAGTGAAGTTGTTCATTTTGGAGTCAAGTATTATTGAAATGGAGAAAAGCTGCAGAAAGGGACTTGGGGATACTTGTGTACAAAGCACAGAAAGCTAGCACACAGGTACAGCAGGAAATCAGCAAGGCTAATGGAATATTGGCCCTTATTTCAAGGGGGTTGGAGTATAAGAGCAGGCAAGTCTTAATGCAACTGGACAAGGTGATGGTGAGACCACATCTGAAGTACTGTGAGCAGTTTGGTCCCCTTATTTAAGAAAATATATTATTTCATTAGAGGTAGTTCAGAGGAGGTTCACAAGGATGATCCCTGGTATGGAAGGATTGCCTTATGAACAATGGTTAAATAGGTTGGAACTCTATTCACTGGAATTTAGAAGAATGAGAGGTGATCTCTTTGTAATGTATAGGATTTTTAAGAGGCTTGACAGAGTAAATACTGAGTGAATGGTTCCCCTCATAGGAGAGTCTAAGATCAGGGGGCATTGACACATGATAAAGGGGTGCCAATTTAATACTGAGATGAGGAAAAATTTCTTTTCTGAGGGTTGAGAGTCTTTGTAGCTCCTTGCCGCAGAGAGCTGTGGGGACAGAGTCGTTGTGTAACTTTAAGGTTGAGATAGATAGATTTTTGATCTATAGGGGTTATGGAGTTATGGAGAAAGGGCAAGAAACTGGACACGATGCCATGATTCTATTGAATGGTGGAGTTGGCTTGAGGGCTGAACAATCTACTCCTGTTCTTATTGCCAATGATCTTGTGGTCTTATCACTGTAAGAATGAATGATTTTTGCACCAATACCATATGTAATACCATGGGATTTTCATTCAAAGATGGATATACAATTTTCCTCATTCGTGGGAAGACAGATGTTACAAAGCAATCTCTATGGGGATTCAAGGATGTGTGTAAGACAAAGCTTGCCTTCTAAACCAATCAGATTAAAAAATCTTGATCAAAACAGAAAGCATACGTTAAAATATTTAATTCCATGTATAATCAGTTAAAGAAAGCAAAACCCACCAAGTAAAGATGGAATCAGGAGTCAGAAAGGTAAAGGGACAGTAAAAGCCAAAGAAAATATATTTTTGAATTTGCTAAAAATTATGAAAATTTGAAAGAACAAGAAGCCACATACAGAAAAATTAATTATCAGTGTCAGTACAGTTGTATGGCTGTAAGTAAAACTTATCACACTTTGAAATAATCCCTTATACGTGATTTGACAAATGGAAGGCGAGTGTATAAACACCGCAGTTTCATGGATTTTACTATCGGATACCTTGGTGAGGTATTGGTACAGTGCAGCTTATGGATGAGCAGGGAAAATTGGACAACAAATTCCTGATTTCCTCATCTAACTGCACTCACGTGGATCCCGAGAGTTGCAGTGTGAGTGTTGATTTTAGGCAAAATGCTATTAGAGGCCTGAATAGTATTTGATCAGGCAGGATATACAGCAGAATTGTGTGCGAAGTCCAGCAAGGCTTATCTAGTAATACAGAAGTACAGCATGGAAATGGACCCTTCAGTCCAACCAGTCCACGTTGACCATAATCCCATGTACTTAATCCAAATGTTTTATAAATGCTGTAACCGCACCCACATCCATCACATCCTCTGAAGTTCATTCCACACACGAACCACCTTTTGTGTAAAACAGTTGCCCCGCCTGTTTTTTTTAAATCCTTCTCCTCTCACCTTAAAAATATGCCCCCTACTCTTGAAACCCCTCAACCTAGGGAAAAGATGCTTGCAATTCACCTTATCTATACTCCTCATGATTTTACAACCCTCTATAAGGTCACCCCTCAAACTCCTACGCTCCAATGAGAACAGTCCCTACCTGTTCAGCCTGTCCTTATAACATAAACTTTCCATTCCTAACAACAGAGATAAAAGGTACTGCAGATGCTGGAGAATCCGAGATAACAAGCATGGGGCTGGATGAACACAGCAGGTCAAGCAGCATCATAGGAGCATCCTGGTAAATCTCTTCTGAACCTTCTCTGGCTTAATAATAT
Organism: Ginglymostoma cirratum; assembly: GCA_024137785.1. NCBI lineage: Eukaryota > Metazoa > Chordata > Chondrichthyes > Orectolobiformes > Ginglymostomatidae > Ginglymostoma > Ginglymostoma cirratum. The sequence goes on along the minus strand of JAHRHZ010000040.1, from coordinate 13,501,341 downwards.
CCTTCCTGGAACAGGGCAACCAGAACTGATCTCGGTACTCCAGAAGGGGCCTCGCCAATGTCCTGTACAATCTCAATATAATATTCCAACCGCTACACTAAAAGGTCTGAGCAATAAAGGCAGGTGTGCTAAATACCTTCATAACCATCCTGTCTACCTGTGACGCAAATTCTGAAGAATTATGTACCTTAATCCTTAGGTCTGTCTGTTTTCAAAAGGCCCTGCCATTAATTGTATAAGTCCTGCCTTTGCTTGTTTTACCAAAATGCAATAGCTCACATTTATCCAAATTAAACTCCATCTGCCATATCTCGACACAAGGTGCAATCTGCTTCACCTTTGAACAAGGTTGCAGACTTTTGAGGCGAGATTCTTGATAGGCAATGAGGAGTTGCCTATTGAAGGGGATTATTGCTTGCTTAACTCATTAACTGCAGATGTGCCTAATGAATATGCAGCTTTCTATTGTATCACCTGCAGTGAGCAAGGATGCTGAGAATTCTCAGCATGGATATCCGAGCCAGTACCTGGTGATTTCAGCTCACTGCTTGCTGCAAAGAACGTCCATGTCCACACACACACACACCCAAACACACACACATATACACACACACACACTTCACACACTTCACACTAGTAGACATATGGCAGGCTCTAAAGACGCTCATGGGATGTCCTGATATAATTAACACAACGCTTTGATACCTGCACTAACAAAGCTGCTGTAAGAGCACGGACTGGACCAGGCTGCATCTCTGGGTTGGTTGCTAGCTCTCTTCACGATCACTCACTCTGAGCCTAACTGGAAGCTCACAGAATCCTTTCCTTGCCTTTTTGCAACTTGTTTCATAGCCAGAGCTACCAGGCCCACAGTGCTGCAGCATTACTGTGCCAATTAACACAGACACAAAGCCAGGAAGCTTGTTATAGTTGCCAGCATTCCACAGTTCACAAGGATCATTGGATTCGGTCAGGGGATCCCAGCGCAGTAAGTCAAAGGCAGCCTCCAGTACCAGTCCAGGAGCTTAGACACAGGCAGTCATCCACTTGGTGTGTTCAGAGTCAGGATGCTCTCCACATAAGGGACATAAGGGGTAAAGAGACAAATGTTAGTGGTACAGCACTCATCTTGACTCAGTTTTGGTGAGTGGGAGAAAAGACTAAGAATCAGGCAAGAGGGAGACCCTGCAGCCAGTATGTAGTCAATGAGGTGAATCTGATAAGATTTGCTGTTAAACATTCGCTAGCCAGGCAGGGAGAAGACCTCTATGTAACCCAATGAAGCTGACACTTAGCCAAGAAAATACAAAGTTCAGCTCATTCTCATCATATTTCCTACTGCAAAATCCAAGCCACTGTTACAGAATCCTGAGTAAGAAGTAATGTAGAAATTTTGCAAGTCCCGTCAAGCCAGTAAAAAGTTCCCATGAATCAGATATGCCAAGTGAGGGCATGTGCATTTAAACATAATAGCTAAAGAGAACAGTCAAATTTCTGTCACGCAGAATACACTTCTGGTGGTCCAATTCCCTCCCATTGTTCCTCTCCTACTCTTAGACTGTCCTTAAAAGACTTTTGCTGATGCATGATTTTAGCCCTTTTGATAATAATTTCAGTTTTTTTTTACTAATCCCTCTAATGTGACATTGGTTTAGTTTTTTTCCCTGCTATAAACTGTGAAGTGTATTCTTGCTCACGGAAAGCAGTATAAAAATTCAAATGTTAGCAAGTGAAAGGTTGAGACATCCCTTTTGTTGTTAATAAGTAAAACTTTATGTCTTTTATTGCCTCATATAAATGTTGAGTCTAAACACTTGAATATTTGGAAATGCCTCCGGTCCTTCTCCACAAAATGAAACACAAATGTATCACATGGATCTTAATACTGATCTCAATAATCAACAACAAAGATTAACAGATTTGGAGAACATTCCAATATTTATAAACTAACACGCCATAATCTTCAAAGCACATTTCCCCAGAAGCAAAAAGCCTCACAGTTAAAAATTAAGTTTCTCTATCTCAGAGGCAACCTCTTGAACAACCTGCATATCTGGCCAAATCTATTTGGCCTGGTTTGACTAATTTGTAACGCTACTCCCTTCAACTTGGCTGCAAACAACATTGTTGCAATTCATTGTGTAATAGTCAACATATTGGTAGACAGCCATCTGGAGGCAATCAAATAGTTCACTGCCATTGGGACAAAGAATATAAATCCATTCCCTGTCTGTCTAACCTGACCAGAGCTGACCGTGTATAATTATTCATCAGCTGATAATTGCTGTGTAGTCCTATTGATGTTCCTTTACTGGAAATCACTCAATGGGGTGATGGAGGCTATGGTGCTGAAAAATAGAACCATGAAATGTGAGAAGAGGGAGCCAATATCAGACAGCACTCACACATTGAAGATTGATAGAGGTGTGCCTGCCTTCTCAGCTGGAAGTGTCAGGAGAGTGAAGAAGTGGAATCAGACGTTTGGCATCTTCATGTATGGGGAGGTACCTCACATAGCTGGTTGTGTATCATTGTGGTCAAGAAAGCCCACAATCTTCTGATGCCACATCAGTCATTACAAGCAATCAATCTCACACTGGATTCTCTAAACCAAAGAGGCAATTGGTTGGTAAACTGGCTTTTCACTTCTTTTTAAATCTTCTTTAACTGATGGCGATTATCATGCTATTTCCTTCCTAACTGCTGGCTGTAAAAGCTGAATAGCATAGGGAAAACAGGCAGGGCATTTGGAGGTGCTTGTGTGGTGAATGTATATGCATGAGTGTGCATGTGGTGTGTATGTCTGTGCTTGTGTTTGCGCATGTATGTGCATGCATGCATGTGGGTATGTGTGTGTGCATGGGTGTGTGTGTGTGTTTACATGGTCTATGTATATCTGTGTGTGCATTGTGTTTGTGTGATGCGTGTGTGTGTGCATGTGTGTGTGCGCCAATGATGGTCCGGGGATTACTTGCAGAGTTTAAGAGAGTTTTACCCATTTTGGAGGAGACGGATAAGTCAAAGGCATCTTGAATTTGATAAGAGTCTAGAAGTCATAACGACATTATTTGACAGGTTCAGTGAACTAGCTGCTATTTTCCTCCCCTTTCTCACTCTATTTTCATGTGCATAAAATTAATAGTGATCCAATGTTGTATCTCTCTAGTTCAGATGTACTCCACTTCCTTGCTAGTTGGATTGGGCCCAATGTAAAAAATTACCTCCAATTAGACATAAATCAGCAACCATTAATGAAGGTAAGCAAGGAAACATCTCTCACTGATGTAATGAGTTTGGAGGTTTCATGGCATGCATTTGTAGAATGAATGAAGGCTTGGGTCATTAAAGAGAAAATTGGTAAGCCCAAACAGGATAACCTGAAATTGACAACAGAACTAGGAGACCTCACTTCATGCAGCATTGCCTCACACGTTGTATCACACATATTTCATAGCATCAAAGAAAACTACAGTGTGAATGCCGACCCATCAAGTCCACACCAATCCTCTGAACAGAATCCCACCCAACAACCTTGCATTTCCCATGGCTAATCCACCTAATTTACATATCCCATATAACAGGGCAATTTAGCATGGCCAATCCATCTAATCTGAACATTTTTGGATTATGAAAGGAAACTGGTGGAAATCCGCGCAGACGCAGGGAGAACATAATAACTCCACACAGACAGTCACCCAAGGCTGGAATCAAACCCAGATCCCTGGCACTTCAGGCAGCAGTGCTAACCACTGAGCCACTGTGCCGCTCAATTCATACTAGTTGCATAGCATTTTCTTCGCCCTTCACCTTTGCTGTCATAAAATGAGGTCTTAAAAAAATCAATTTCTGATTGCGTTGATAACATGGTCATAGTCCTCAGATTCACATCATTTCTGAGGATAGATAGTTTAGGCTCTTGAAGTAGAAACAAAATAGGGTCGGGCAACATATAAAATTTCTTAAAATTACCATATAACTTTTTAGATGAAATAACACTAAATTATGTACCAAAAAGTCATCAAGCAGCCCACATAATTGGGAGGTCAGAGCATTGAGTAAATACTTCACATTGGAACACCTTCTTCTTCATAAAGTCAATAATCTTTGGAATTCCCTTCCACATTGAGTAGTGGAGGCCAAGTAATAAAATATACTCAAGGCCGAGTTGGACAGATTACTTTTTGACACCGCAGTTAAGGATTGGGTTGGCTTCACAGAATGCAGACAGGTGAGTGGAGTTAAGGCCACAATCAGATTGGCCATTGTGTTGTTTAATTGCAGAGCAGGCATGAGTGGCCAAATGCCTATTATATCTATTCCTTATGTTTTACAAAATATTGTCTTGCAATTGGTCGTATTAATTTTGACAATGACTGTCTAAAAGACCAACATAGAAATAGGAGGAAGCCAACCAGCCCTAGAAGTCTGTTCCACAATTCTAGACCATGGTTGATCATCTACCTCAACACCATTTTCCTGCACCATCACTATATCCCATGATGTCATGAGTAACTAGAAATCTATCAATCTTTTCCTTGACCACACTCAATAAGTGGACTTTTACAACCCTGTGGGTACAGAATTCCAAAGATTCTCTACTCTCAATAGACAACACACCCCTTGATCTCAGTGCTAAATATGTTGCCCCTTTTTGAGATTATGCCTCCTGTTTCTAGACCCTCCAGTCAGGAGAAACATTCTTTCTACGTATCACATATCTGCCACTTTAGAAATGTTGTAATTTTCGATGAGATTACCTCTTATTCTTCAAAATTCTAAATAATAAAGACCCGATCACCTTAATCCGTCCTCATAGATCATTCCTGCCATCCCAGGAATCACCTGGTGAATATTCTGTGCACTCGGCCCATGGTATGATTCATGTTCCATTTCCCACTACACATATTGCTCACCTTGATCACATGTATATATTATACGTCCGAAAGGTACTGTCTTAAATCACACTCCCAGCATCAGCTACTGGGAATGAGGCTCAGTTTCTCTATTTCTAGATGATTTCGAGGGTATTTTAAAGATAGGTGCTGCTGTGTTGTTTGGTTTTAAGGTCACGCCTGGAAGTTTAGATTCAAGGACCACTATTGGAGGAGATAGCAAAGTCAAGAGCTGTCTCCAGGCTAAAGCTCCTTTTTTTCCTCTACTCATCTGTAGGATGTGGGCGTCGCTGGCTGGCCAGCATTTCTTGCCCATCCCTAGTTGCCCTTGAGAAGGTGGTGGTGAGCTGCCTTCTTGAATCGCTGCAGTCCTCCTGCTGTAGATTGACCCACAATGCTATTACTGGAGGGAATTCCAGGATTCTGACCCAGCGACAGTGAAGGAACGGCGATATATTTCCAAGTCAGGATGGTGAGCGGCTTGGAGGGGAACTTGGAGGTAGAGGTGTTTCCACATGTCTGCTGCTCTTGTCCTTCTAGATGGAAGTGGGCGTGGGTTTGGAAGGTGCTGCCTGAAATTTGGTGAATTTCTGCAGTGCATCTCGTAGATAGTACATACGGCTGCTACTGAGTGTTGGTGGTGGAGGGAGTGGATACTTGTGGATTTAGTGCCAATTTAGTGCCAATGTTTTATCCTGAATAGTATCAAGTTTCTTGAGTGTTGTTGGGGCTGCACTCATCCAGGCAAGTGGAGAGTATTCCATCACACTCCTGACTTGTGCCTTGTAGATGGTGGTCAGGATTTGAGGAGTCAGGAGGTGAGTTACTCGACGCAGTATTCCCAGCCTCTGGCCTGCTCTTGTAGCCACTCTGTTAATGTGGTGAGTCCTGTTGAATCTCTGGTCAATGATAACACCCAGGATGCTGTCAGTGGGGGATTCAGTGATGGTAACACCATTGAATGTCAAGGGACAGTGGATAGATTGTCTCTTATTGGTGATGGTCATGGCCTGGCATTTGTGTGGTGCTAATGTCACTTGCCACTTGTCAGACCAAGCCTGGATAATGTCCAGATCTTGTTGCATGTGAACATGGACTGCTTCAGTATCTGAGGCGTCACGAATGGTGCTGAACATTGTGCAATCATTGGCAAACATCCCCACTTCTGACCTTATGATGGGGGAAGGTCATTGATGATACCCATTGATTCCAGTTTTGCTAGGGATCTTTGATGCCACACTCAGTCAAATGCAGCCTCGATATCAAGGGCTGTCACACTCACCTCACCTCTGGAATTCAGCTCTTTTGTCCATGTTTGAACCAAGGCTGTAATGAGGTCAGGAGCTAAGTGGCCCTGGCAGAACCCAAACTGGGCATCACTGAGCAGGTTATTTCTGAGCAGGTGCTGCTTGATAGCACCTTCCATCACTTCACTGATGAATGAGTCAGGCTGTTATCTAACTAGTCTGTGAGACAGCTCTCCCAATTTTAGTACTGACCCCCAGATGTTAGTGAGGAGAACTTTGAATGGTCGACAGAGCTGTTTATGCTGTTGTCTTTTCCAGTGCCTAGGTCAATGCCAGGTGATCTGCCTGGTTTACTTTGTAGCGATTTGTACAACTGAGTGGCTTGCTAGGCCATTTCAAAGAGCAATTGAGAGTCAACTACATTGCTATGAGTCTGGAGTCACATATAGGCCAGACCAGGTGAAGGTGGCGGATTTCCTTCCCTGAAGGATGTTAGTGAACCAGATAGGTTTCTCCGGCAATCGGCAATGATTTCATGGTGATCAGTAGATTCTTAATTCCAGACTTTTTTAAAATGATTGTATTCAAATTCCACCATCTGCCATGGTGGGATTCAAACCCGGGTATGACAATACCACCAGGCCAGTTTCTCCGCCATTAGCCAATCTATGTTTATTTTCTCCATTATAGAGACCAAGCTGTCAGTAAATTTGCCTACAAGACTAGCACTGTTTTTCAGTAAGTTAGACCACAGGAAAAGACTATTCAATGTGTTATGTTCAATGTTTGATTTGGTATCCAAACTTGAAGTTATTTGAAATCTTAGGAATTGTGCTTTCCACATTTGCCAGTTTGCAGATCTATCAAATGGATCTGATAGCTTCAGTTTCACTGATGTAAAGCTTGGTATCAATGAATTTTGTTACATTGTTTGATTGCTGATAGACACTTGAAATTGTTGATCTGTTTGTTCACTTCAAAGCTGATTGTCAGGATTTTGATTCCCTTGAACTAAGCTTATTTTGGTGCCTTGATGTATTACTTATTGGTTAGAGTTGTTGAATCTTTTTATTGCAAGGATTGTTGTGGCACTAAAACTGAAAGCTGTTGGCATTTTGAGCATTTTAAACACTGTTTTCATAGTGAAGTTCAATCTTTCTTGATGGCATCTCCATAGGAATAATTAACGATATTCCTTTTGCAAGATTGCTGAAGGATTGCCAACTTTCTGTGGGTAGAAACTTTCACAAAATGGTGTCAATCAACAAGATTCAGTGATTATGTTTTGACTAAAATGGCTGCTGTGCGATTTTTCATGTCAATTTTTCTACACCTGCTCTATTTCACACATATTCAATGCAATGTGATAATACTCTTTATCTGCAATGTTTTATTTTAAACAATTAAACACAATAAAGCATTATAGCTACTAAATAAATATTGTGTCCTATCTATACGAACTATCAAAATAATTTAAAAGAAACTAACTTCAATGTTGGAGGCTTGAAACTTCAAATTTTGAAGCAATTCTTATTCTAATTGTTTTTCAGTTGGTTGGTGGACTTTAAACATTTTGCTGAAGAATTTTCTTTACTCCCTTGTTGCTAAACTTTCCAACTGATAAATAGCCTGGACTTGTTAAATGACTGATAAAATTCTTAACTTTGCCCCCAGCCTAATTTCTCAAGTGTTTCCTGCCAGGGATCAAATATGGTCTGGATGTCCAGTGATTAGAATCTTTTTGTAACTGCTTGATCCACATTTATCCCTTTGGCTGCTGTTGGGCTTTTATTATTCTCACTACTTTATAAAAACTTCAAGAAGTTCATTTTCTTTGTATAAAGGCTGTATAAAGCTCTCAAATTGTCTTTAGTTGTTTCTTTGCAGTAGATTTCAAACATGAATTTCTATTGTATATTCCCAGTGAACAAAGTTTCACACCAGGAAGCACAAGTTTTTTTGCAATGCATATCTGAATTGTAAAAGATTCACAAATTTAAAAATAATGGCTCTATTTACCTTTGTTTTTAGCTGTCTTCAGTACCCTCCATTGCTCAATGTTTTCTTGTTTTTCAGTTGTAACATTAAACAAGGTGATTTATTACAATGATACTACATTTGTAAAATATTCATTGATTTCCGGCATTTTCTCAGTTTGGTTATATACCTTCTCAGCCATTTCATTCATGTTCCAGAGGGAACCACATTCTATGTTTCTTGGTGTTTTTAAGATGACTGACATCTCAATTTCAAGAATTTTTTTGAAGAGAGTTTACTTCTTCCCAGTGCAAGGTTTCAGCATGAGGTAATGTGATTGTCTATTGAAGACAATGCAATGTGAAAAGTTCAAGTGACTAGAACTTAAATGACTCTTTTTAATATAAAGTGGGCATTTTGAGATGCATAGCAGGACTCCCTAAACAGAATACAAATGGCAAAACTTTTATAACAGTTACTTCAGTGCTGATGTTAAATTACTTCAAACGGGGTGTTCATCAACTTGATGTAACAACTAAATAATTTAATCCAGATCTGTTTCTCAACTTTAGCAACAGCATATTGGCCATACTCAAACATATTAGTCATACTCAAAACAGCAACTTGTCTTTCTTTTGCTTAGTAAAACAACTCAAAGCCCACATTTGTAGCAGAGATCCAAAATATGACTTCAATCTTCGTAATATTTAAGAGGAGGGAATTTCTGGACACTCAATACTGTGTATCAGAGAAGCAACCTGATAATTTAGTACATAGAGGAGACTTATGAAAGGTTACAGACCTGAAATTTTAAGTCGGAGTTCCTCCTCACAGTCTCCATGACCTGGTGAGCATATCTAACATCTTTTGCATTAATTAGAAAAGATTTTATTTTTAAATACTGAGAGAGGGGAACTTGCTGTTAAAGATTTTCATCTTGCCCTCACTTGGGCTGAATCACAAGAATATCAAATTTCCATTGGCAGATCAATTTAGGCTGTTTGAGAAGGGTGTACTGTTTAGTTCATAAATGGACCATAATTGCTATCAATTACAATGAAGAGCATTTGTACTTGAGGTTGCATTCACTAACCTTGACCATTTGTATAAGATACCATAACTGAACATCTTTTAGCTCTGCAGTCAGTTCCTTGAGGTTTGTCTCCTACTTTGATCTCCCTGGCAATCTGTCACGACTGCTTTCTTGATGTGTATTTGGGGCATTATTTGACATTCTATGGTAAAAAGACCCCAACTCCCTTGTCCCATTCCCTTGCCAAAGCCTGCATGTCTTGGAGCCTGCCTTCTCTATTCTTCTGTCTATCACAGATCAGAATCAGTTGTAGAATATCTTGCAGCATCTTCTTCAGCCATGCTGCACCTCCACCACAGTGTGGGCTAACTCTGTGGTTCTTGCCTCTCAGCTGTGAGTCCCTTAGTGAGGAATGCTGCCACTCAGCAGTGCACTTGGTGCTGGCTGCATGCTACAAAAAAGGAAGTCAGCAATCAGCAGGCAATTGATAATCAGGCAGCATGATATCGAGTGGACATAGTTTACTCATACCTCCTTGCCCATTTTCAGGAAAATTGAGTTTAGGTTCCATTTCAATCACATAAACCTTTATGGTTTAATTAACAGAAGAACTGCCCTTTCCTAGCATTCACAGAATCTTAGAGTTGTAGAGCTGTACAGGATGGAAACAGATTCTTCAGTCCAACTTGTCCATACTAGCCAGATATCCTAAATTAATCTAGTCCCATTTGCCAGCATTTGGCTCTTATCGCTGTAACCCTTCCTATTCATATGCCCATCCAGATTCCTTTTAAATGTAGTAGTTGTACCAGTCTCTACCACTTCCTGTGGCAGCTCATTCCATACACGCACCACCCTCAGCATTAAAATGTTGCCTTTTGGGTCTTTTCTAAATCTTTCCCCTCTCACCTTACACCTATGCCCTCTAGTTTTGGACACCCCCACCGAGGGAAAAGACCTTGTCTATTCACTCTATCAATGCCCCTCATGATTTTATAAACTTCTATGAGGTCACTCCTCAGCTCCAGGGAAAATAGCTCCAGCCTATTCAACCTCTCCCTATAGCTCAAACCCTCCAATCCTGGCAACATCCTTCAAATCTTTTCTGGACCCTTTCAAGTTTAACAAGATGTTTCCTATGGCAGGGAGACCAGAACTGCATGCAGTATTCCAAAATTGGCCTAACCAATGTCCTGTACAGCTGCAACATGACCTCCCAATTCCTATACTCAGTGCACTAACCAATAAAGGCAAGCGTACCCAATACCTTCTTTACTATCCTATCTACCAGGGACTATACTTTCAAGGAACTACAAACCTGCACTCCAAGGTTTCTTTGTTCAGCAACACTCCCCAGGACCTTACCATTAAGCATATAAATCCTGCCCTGATTTGCCTTTCCAAAATGCAGCACCTCACATTTAACTCAATTAAACTCCATCTGCCACTCGTCAGCCCATTGACCCATTGATCAAAATCCCGTTATACTTCTTCGCTATCCACTACACCTCTAAGTTTGGTGTCATCTGCAAACTTACTAACCATACTTCCCTTATTCACATCCAGATCATTTATATGAATGACAAACAGTAGTAGATCCAGCACCGATCCTTGTGGCACACCATTGGTCACAGGCCTCCAGTCTGAAATCCACCCTCCACCACCACTCTCTGTCTTCTACCTTCGAGCCAGTTCTGTATCCAAATGACTAGTTCTCCCTGTGTTCCATGTGATCTAGCCTTGCAAGGCAGTCTACCAAGAAGACCCTTGTCGAACCCTTACTGAAGCCCTTACTGAGATATAGATCACTTCCACCGTTCTGTCCTCATCAATCCTCTTCGTCATTTCTTCAAAAAATTCAATCAAGTTAATGAGACACAATTTCTCACGCACAAAGCCATGTTAACTATCCCAAATCAGTCCTTGCCTTTCCAAATACACATAAATCCTGTCCCTCAGGATTCCCTCCAACAACTTGCCCACCGCCAATGTCAGGCTTACCAGTCTATAGTTCCCTGGCTTTTCCTTGCCACCTTTCTTAAACAGTGGCACTATGTTAACCAACCTCCAGTTGTCCGGTGCCTCACCTGTGTTTATTGATGATACAAATATCTCAGCAAGGGGCCCAGCAATCACTAGCTTCCCACAGAGTTCTAGGTTACACCTGATCAGGTCCCTGTGATTTATCCACCTTTATGCGTTTTAGGATATCCTGTTCCCCCTCCTCTGTAGTGCAGACATTTTTCATGATGTTGCTATTTATTTCCTTATGTTCTCTATCTTCCATATCTTTCTCCATAGTAAACACTGATGCAAAATATTCGTTTAGTATCTCCCCGTCTCCTGGATTTCTACACACAATGACCTTGCTGATCTTTAAGGGGCCCTATTCTTTCTCTTCTTACACTTTTGTCCTTAATGTATGTGCAGAATCTCTTTGAACTCACCTTAACCCTATATGCAAAGCTATTTTATGTCCCTCTTTGCCTTCCTGATTTCCCTCTTAAGTTTATCCTACTGTCCTTATACTCTTATCAGGATTCGCTTGATCCCTGCTGTCTATACCTGACATATGCTTCCTTCTTATTCTTGACCAAGACCTCAATTTCTCCAGTTATCCAGCATTCTCTACACCCACCAGCTTTGCCCTTCACCTGAACAGGAACATACTCCCTCTGGACTCTTGTTATCTCATTTTTGAAGGCTTTCCATTTTCCAGCCATCCCTTTACCTGTGAACACCCATCCCCCAATCAACTTTTGAAAGTTCTTGCCTAACACTGTCAAAATTGGTGTTCCTCCAAATTAGAATCTATCCTTTTCCATCACTATTTTAAAACAAATATAATTCTGATCACTGGTCCAAAGTGCCCCCCTACTGACACTTCTGTCACATACCCTGCCTTATTTCCCAAGAATAGGTCAAAGTTTACTCCTTCTCTAGTAGGTGCATCCACATACTGAATCAGGAAATGTTCTTGTGCACACTGAACAAATTCCTCTCCATCCAAGCCCATAACACTATGGCAGTCACAGTCTATGTTTACAAAGCTAAAATTCTCTACCATGACCACCCTGATATTCTTAGAGATAGATCACCTTACAAAGTTGTTTGTCAATTTCCCCTTGATTACTGGGTGGGTCTATAGTACAATCCCCGCAGTGTGATTATCCCTATATTATTTCTCAGTTCCACCCAAATAATTTCCCTGGATATATTCCCAGGAATATCCTCCCTAAGTACAGGGGTAATGTTATCCTTAATCAAAAATGTCACTCTTGCCTCGCTTGCTCTCCTTTCTATATTTCCTATAGCATCTATACCGTGCAACATTAAGCTGCCAGTCCCGTCCATCCCTGAGCCATATCTCTGTAATCCCTCTGATATCCCAGCCCCATGTTCCCAACCATGCCCTGAATTCATCTGCCTTACCTATTAGGCCTCTTGCCTTGAAATAAATGCAATTTAATTTCACTTCAATTTTATTTTGAGGATGCTTTCATGACAATTTGTACGACATTTCTGTTCCACTATAGTTGCTTCTGGCTCTTCCTGATACGATTAAAGAAGCAACAGAGTACTATTTACCACTCTATATTTGCTTCCCGTTGTGCAGTGATGAAAAAGGAGGCATCTCCAATTAAATACTGAGATGAGGAGAACTTTCTTTTTCTTTCTGGGACTCATTAATAGGTGGACTTCTCCAGAGAATCATTGAATGTATTCAAGGTAGATTAGACAGATTTTTGATCAACAGTAACCTTAACCCTAACCCCATGACTATTTTATGTAAATTGCACAATTTGAGTCACGAGGGAAGCATTTTATATCGATAAATAGCATAGATTATTGCAGCAAATAAGTCACCTCCTGACTCCCCAGAGTCTGTCCACTATTAACAGAGCACAAGTCAGGAGTGTGATGGAATACTGGAAGCGGGCAGCTCCAATAGCAGTCAAGAAGCTTATCACCACCCAGAACAAAGCAGCCTGTTGATTGGCACTACATCCACAATCATCTTTTCCCTCCACTCCGTGATGTTGTACCAAAAATGACGCCAAATGAAACTAAACCATTCTGCCTGCCCTTGGTCCATATCCCTCCATTCCTTGTATATTCTTGCGCTTATCTAAAAGACCCATAAATGCCTTTATAGTATTTGCCTCTACCACTACCCTGGCAGTGTGTTCCAGACTCCTATCGCTCGCTGCATAAAAAACTTGCCCCTCACGTCTCCTTCGACCTTTCCCCCCAACTTTAAATGCATGCCCCCTAGCATTAGACATTTCAACTCGGAAAAAGATTCTGATCGTCAACCCAATCTATGCATTTCATAATCTTATAGACTTCTACCAAGTCTCCCCTCAGCCTCCACCGCTTAAGAGAAAACAATCTAAGTTTTTCTAGCCTCTCCTTATAGCTCATACCCTCTAATCCAGGCAGCATCCTGATAACCTCTTCTACACCCTCTCCAAAGCCTCCACATCATTCTTGTAATGAGGCAACCAGAACTGAACACAATACACTAAATGTGGTCAAACCAAAGTCTTTTAAATCTGCAACCTGACATCCTGACTCTTGTACTCAAATCCCTGAACAATAAAGGCAAGCAGATGGTATACTTTCCTTACCACCCTATCTACTTGTGTAGCCACGTTCACGGAGCTGTGGACTTGAACCCCAAGATCCCTCTGTGCATCAATGTTGTTCAGGGTGGTATCATTAACTGTATACTTTTCCTTAACATATTATCTCCCAAAGTGCAGCACCTCACACTTACCCAGTTTAAACTCCATCTGCCATTTCTCTGCCCATATCTGCAACTGATCTATGTCCTGCTATATCCTTTGATAACCTTCTACACTGTCCGCAACTCCACTGATCTTTGTATCATCTGCAAACTTACTAACCCACCATCAACATTTTCATCCAGTCATTTATATATGTCACGGACAGCAGACATCTAGGGAAAGACATACTGACTTCAGAGGTGTTCCAGAGAACGTTCACAACGTCCACATATGGGCCAACTATCTGATGAGAACAGGATGCGTAGGTTGGACCTGCACTCAACTGAATTTAGAAGAATGAGAGGTGACAGAATGAAACGTAACAAGATTCTTAGACGAGTTGATAGGGTGGATTTAGTGAGGTTGTTTCCATTTGTGGCAGAGTTTAGAGGCAGAGGCCATATTCCCTGAGTAACACATGTCACATGTCACACATTTGAGGTGGAGATGTGGAGGAATTTCTTCTCTGAAAGATTAGTGAATTTGTGGAATTCTTTACTGCAAAAGTCTGCTAAGGCTGGGTTTTTAAGTATTATCAAGGCTGAGATAGACAGATTTTAATCATTACGGGAATAAAAGGCTAAAGAGAAATGGCAGGAAAGTGGAGTTAAGGATTATCAGACTTGGCATGATCTCATTGAATGGCAGGGCACACTCGATGGGCTGAATGGTCTCCTTATGCTCCTTCATTTTATTGGGCTTATTATGGTCTAATCAAAAGCAATCATGGGGGATATGTAACCCAAATGGGGAATGACAACTCTCGTTTATTTCAGACATCAAGTCAAGGTAAATGCCCCTTTAACCATCTAGGGGACATGGAGGAATTGCTGGACCAAACGGGTCTAAGTTTTGTAAGCTACAGAGGAATCTTGGGGCATGAAGTTTAACTTTGTGTTCTTGTTAATTTGTGCATTTCTCAACTTGCTGAACATAACAGATCTTGGTGTTCTGATTTAAAGTTTATCTATCATTAAGGAACAACACTAAAACAGCCCTTTCAAAATCACTAAGGCTGTAAACTGTAATCAACAAACCAGCAAGGGAAAAAAGAACAAAATGTAGGATTTCAAGGACTAGTTTGCAAAGATTTGGGGGTTGCAATGTAGCCAGAGAGACATAGTTGGAGTATTTCATCAGTGAATAGACGATCTAACAATGTTAGTTTTGCAAGTTAATTCTGCATTTGACCTGCTGAAGTCAAAACAGTTCAACACCCATCTTTACAACGCAAAATGTTTCAAAACAGATTAAAGCCAGGGTCAAAGTGACTTTGTGTATAAAACAAAGAAAGAAACAATTTGGTTTATAAAATGTACTTTATGGCATTATATTTCAAGCTCAATAATTGGTTTCATGTGCAATTATGGAACATGAAATGATTTCCAGTGCTACAGATGCAGGAGAGAGGCAGATGTTAAATTTAACTCATTATTATTTTAATTTTGTTTATCAATAATCAATAACTATTCCATTTTGCTTGAATTGTTCTTCCAGTAGTTGTAAGTACAGACGTGGGCATGAGGGTTACATTCAATGTGAGTCACATTTAGAGCACAGTGACAGTGACTTTCCACTACATCTACACAGCTGGCTTGGCGTATACTACCTCCTGTTCTCCTGGCTGCAATTATTTTGATCTTGTAGCCTCATAATTTATCATTTTTTCACCTTACAAGAATGAGGTTTCCCTATTCACTGTTTTTAGAAAAACTCTAACCGTGTTCTAAATGTTCTTTCTTATTGATAAATGTCGGAATTCAAAAATGCATTAAATCATTGAAGCAATCAGCTGCAAAAAGAAAGAAATAAAGACTTCAACCACAGGATGTCTCAATTAAATTTTTTTTGCAACCAATTAATATTTTTTTAAGTGCAATCACTATTCTTGTCGAAGAAATGGAGCAGCCAACTTGCTGGAGCAGGGATGCTTTGCTGCAATTATACAGGCCCTTAGGGAGACAACAGCTGGACTATTGTGGGCAGTTTTTGTCTCCTTACCTAAGGAAGGAAAAATTGGCTCTGAAGGCTGTGCAACAAAGGTTCACCAGAATGATTCCTGGGATTGTGGGATCGATGTATAAAGAGAGACTGGATCACTTGGGACTATATTCATTGGAGTTTAGAATACCTCATAGAAACCTATAAAATCCTAACAGGACTAAACCGTGTAAATGCAGGAAGGATGTTCCCAATGTCCGGAGAGCCCAGAACCTGGGATCACTGTTTAAGAATACATGTGAGGCCATTCAGGACTGTGATAAGGAGAAAATCCTTTACCCAGAGCCTGTGGAGTTTTCTGCCACAGAAAACGGTTGAGGGCGAAGTATTGAATGGTTTTAAGAAGGAGTTGGATATAGTTTTTAAGGATAAAGGGATCGAACAGTATTGGGAGAAAGCAGGAATGGGATAACGAGTTGGATGTTTAGATATTGAATAGCAGCGCAGGCTCAAAGGGCAGAATGGCCTCCTTCTGCTCCTATTTTCTACACTTCTACGTTGCCTGCAGCAAAACCCTAAAGAAAAAACAATGTGATAATGATTGGGTAACCTGTTTTTGTTTTGCGTGCTGTTTTTTCAGGGATATAGATTGGCCAGGACACTGAGGATCAATCCTCTGCTTTTCTTTAAAACAATACAATGGGATTTTTTCATATCCATAATCCAGGTGTTTGGGATATCAAATTAGGGTCACACCTAGCAGATATTCCCTCCAACAGTGCAGCATTTCCTAAAGTGTCAGAATTGATTCCTTTCACTCGTGTCCTAGAGTGGGATTTGAATACAAGAATCAAAAACAAGAGCGCTACCAACTCAGTCACTACTAAAAGGAAACAGAGCTTGATACTAATGCTTCATTCGTATCATATGAGACAAGGAAACATGCATGAAAACAGAAATTCATAAAGACAGAAAGCATAAAAGTGCAAATTCTAACAAATATTAAGTAAGAGGATGAAAGTTTTTGTTAGTTGTTGCCAATTATCAGGTGTGGAACCAATTAACTTCAATCAAGCTTCTTCTGTTATGTTGCATGTTGACTGGATTTTAATGTCCGGCTGTTTTTGAAGACTGGGATAATGAATTCTGATTGTTATGATACAATATTTGACATTGAAAGTGAATGCCCAATGAGGCATTGTTGCACTTTGATGTATCGAGCAAAAATGGGGAAATTATTGATGAAAGCTGTTTCATCAATATGAATGTATGAATGGCTATTCCAATGTGAATAAGTGAAGGCTGCTGCAAACATTCTAATGCCTGGAAAAATATAGAAACTTTGGGTCCTGGAAGAGGGTGAACTGTCAAACAGCAGGTAAGCACAGTGGATCAGATTAGCAAGAAACGTGACTGATATGATGTGTAAATCCATGGCTTTGATCATGTCTTATATCCCCCTTCAATCCTTCAATAATGTAGACAAAGAGAATCCGTTCCCACTGCCTGATGCATCAAGAATAGTGGGACAATGAATTAAAGGTTTCTTAAGAGATGTAAGGAAGAATGCTTTAATTTAGCAAATGAAATGAGCTGGAACTCACTGCAGAGAGGGGTGGAGGTGAAACTATCAATGATTTCAAAAGGAAATTGTATAGACACTTGAAAGAAATTAACCTGCAAAACTACAGGGATTAAGTGAATAAGGAAACTAAGTGGATTGCTCTGAGGAGAGCTGGCATGCTACTGTTGGTTTAAATTTGCAGTAAATTACGCTATGACTTTAAGATGAAATATATGGCACTAATTTTTACTCTTATTTTAACAATTCTGCAGCTCCTGCCACATCCAGTTGTGAATGGTGATGAAAACTAAACAACCCACTAGAAGGGAAAGCTTTGCAAAGAACAACATTTTCTATGACAGAGAGCTGGGTACATCAGTGCAAAAGACAAGGCTGACACATTTGTAATTATCTTCATTCAGAAGTATTAAGTGGATGATCCACCTTGGCCTCCTCCTGAGGTCACCAACATCAAAGACTCTAGCTAATTCAATCTATTCCATGTAGTATCAAGAAATGACTGCCAGCACCAAAAACCACAAAGGCTTTGACCTCCGACAGCATTCCGGCAATAGTACTGAAGGCTTGTGCTCCCAAACTTGCTACACTCCAGTCAAGCTGCTCCAGTACAGCTACAACACTGGCATCTGCCCAACAATGTATGCTTTGCTCTGCTCTTTGTATTCTTCACCCTGTTCTGTTACCCCAATGTGCTGTGTATGGTATGATCTGAGTATACAAATATGCATATGCAAAACAAAACTTTTCACTGTACCTAGGTACATGTGACAATAAATCAAATCAAATCAAATATGGAAAATTGCCCAGGAAAGTCCATTATTTTAAAAAAGTAGCCCAACTCTAACTCTACCTCCACTAATCACCATGCCTGTAATCTACTGTCGATTATTTGTAAAATGATGTCAGGGGTTCTCAACAGTACTTTCAAGCTGCACTTGCTCAGCGACAACTTGCTCAGTTTGGGTTCCACCCCGGGCCACTCAGCTTCAGACCTCATTATAGCTTTGGGCCAGACATCAATAAAACATGTATACTCCAGAGTGAAATGAGAATGACTGCCAATAAGTGAAAATACCCCAAGACAGCATTTTACCAATGAAATCATAGAGCTTTAACACAATTGGTGTCAGTAGGCACTATGGGAAATCTTTGATAATGAGATATAAAAGGTACTGCAGATGCTGGAGAATCCGACATAACAAGCATGGGGCTGGATGAACACAGCAGGTCAAGCAGCATCATAGGAGCAGGACGTTCTGATGAAGGGTTTAGGCCCGAAACGTCCTGCTCCTATGATGCTGCTTGACCTGCTGTGTTCATCCAGCCCCATGCTTGTTATCATGGGAAATCTTTGCCCTGGTTTGATCGGCACTAACATGGTCAGATTTTTTAGATTATATGTTTAGTTGCAGGAGACCTCTGCCAGAGTTCTTCAGGTTGGTGTCTTAAGTCTAATCATTTTCAGTTGCTTCATCAATAACCTTCCCTCCATAATATGGTTAGATGTGAGAATGTTTCTGGCAACTTTCAAGCTTGGGCTGATAAGTGTTAAGTAACATCTGCACAACGTAAGTGCCACACAATGATCATGTTCAACAAGAAAGAATTGAATCATCTCCCCTTGACATCCAATGGCATCACCGTTGCTACATCACCTGCTATCAACCTCCTAGGGGTTATCACTGACCAGAATGTGAACTGGGCCAGACAAACAAAGACGGCGGCTGTAACAGCAAATTGGAGGCTAGGAATTCTACTGTGATTAACTCACTCTCTGTCTCCAAAATTCCTCTCCATCATCTGCAAGGCACAAGGTAGGAGTGTGATGAAATACTCCCCATTTGCCTTCAAAAACCTTAACCCCATCCAGGAGAAAACAGCCTGCTGATCGAAACGCCAACCAGCACCTTCAATATTCACTCCCATTACCACCCGTGCACCTGGCAGCAGTGTATATCGTGAGCAGCAAGACTGTACTAATGCTGCATTTTTGAGCAAAGTGTGTGATGTTTATTTTTAGGTAATTTCTGGGTCTGTAGATTGTTAAAGGGGCAGAAATGGCTTTTAGTAGGGTGATGTTCATAGAATCATAGAATCCCTGCAGTGTGGAAACAGGCCCTTTGGCTCGACAAGTTCACACTGACCCTCAGAGCATCCCACCCAGACCCATTCCCCTATAACCCCCTAATCTACACCTCCCTGAGCACTGTGGGCAAATTAGCATGGCCAATCCACCTAACCTGCACATCTTTGGACTGTGGGAGGAAACTGGAGCACCCGGAGGAATACCATGCAGACACGGGGAGAATGTGCAAACTCCACACAGACAGTTGCCTGAGACTGAAATTGAACCTGAGTCCCTGGTGCTGTGAGGCAGCAGTGCCAATCACTGAGACACTGTGCCACCCTTCTCTTCCTGTAAGATGTGGAAGATCAGGGAGGATTTGAATGTTCCTGAAGGCTATGTCTGTTAGGAAGAGTGTTTGGTTGTGAATCCTATCGGACCACCTGGATCAGTTGGAGTGGCAGTTAGAGGAAATGAAGAATTTACTGGAACCGGGGTGTGTTGGATGGTGGTTTCAGGAAGGTAGAAAAACCACAGGTAGAACCAGGTAAATAATTGACTGTTAGGAATGGTAGAAGAGGTAACCAGGTAGTGCAGGAGTCTCCTGTGGCTGTCCCTATCTCAAATAGGTATGCCATTATGGATACTATATACAGCTGGCATCTCAGTGGAGTTTGGCACTGATAGCAGGTTGTTGCTGTACATGACATTAGTGAGGCCACTTTTACAATACTGCATACAATTCTGGTTGCCCCTCAATAGTAAAGATGTTGCCAAACTTGAGAGGGTGCAGAAAAGATTTATAAGAATGCTGGCAGGCCGAGGGGTGACCTTATAGAGGTTTATAAAATCATGGATAGTGTGAATAGCCAAGGTCTTCTTCCCAGGGAGAAGGAGTGGGATGTATGGAAAGGAGGAAAGAAAAAGTGAGGGTGAGGGGAGGGATCAAGTACTATATCACTGTCACTGGGTCAGAATCCTGGAACTCCTTTCCTGGTAGCATTGTTGGAGTTTAAATAAAGCATATGAAATCTACCTTCCCCATTGAAATTAGGGATAGGACTTAAATGTTGACCTAGCCAGCAATGTTCACATCCTCTGAATGACTTAAAAAAAAAGCCCTACATTTCCTGTTTAAAATGCTGTTATTACCCACATTTTCAAGGAAAATGCACTCAACACTGAAAAGGTCTAGAGGGTCAGAAGGTCATTTGGAACAGTGAGTTAAAAATAAACATGAAAATTTAAATAATTCAACAGAAAGTTACCTGGGGAGATAGTTGCTAGGGTACTGACTTGAGTTTAACAACTCAGAGAGTAAAAGGGAGAGAAGGGGACCTAGAAACAATTATATGCATTTTGATCCAGAAAAAAGAGTTCATCTCTCTCTTTTATTCATTCATGGAACATTGGTGTTGCTGGCTAGTTCAGCATTTATTGTCAATCCTTTATTACCCAGAGGGCAGTTAAGAGTCCATCACATTGCTCTGGGTCTGGAGTCACACGTAGACAAGACCAGATAAAAACAGCAGTTTCCTTCCCAAAAGGACATTAGTGGACCAGACAGGTTTTCAAACAACAATGATTTCATGGTCATCATAAGACTCTTAAATCTAGATTTTTAGTGAATTCAGATTTGGATCACCACGATCAGCCATAGTGGCATTCGAATCCAGGTTCCCAGAACGTTACCTGAATCTCTGGATTAATAATCTAGTGCTAATGCCATTAAGCCATTACTTCCCCTAATTGTCAGATACCTGTCCAGCATACAGTCTTAGATGAACTGCAGTTTGATCCAGATCAAAATTGTAAACACTAAAGTTGGCATCATCAGCATTGACTCCTAAAAATCATTAGTTGAGTATGTTTTCTTTCAGTAATTCATGGGTACTGGCCATCAAATTCATTGTCTATTCCTAACTGTTCAGAGATCTGTTAACAATCAACCGCATAGCTATGGGTCTGGAATCATATGCAGGCCAGACCAGGTAAGGATGGAAGATTTCCTTCCCCAAAGGGTTTTAATGTTTTGTTACAACAACCCAGCATCTGAACAATCGACAATGGTTACATGGTCGCCATTAGACTAGCTTTTCCTTCCTAGGTTTTATTGCATTCAAACAGCAATATCTGTTATGGTGGGCTTCAAACTACTACACCACTGCCTCCAACATTTGTAAAACAAAGGTCAGGATTTTACAATCGCTTCACCCATTCTGTTCTATTATCTTCTCTGGTTTCTGTTGGTTTTCTATTTCTCTTGTTAGCTTTGTTTTCGGACAAGGGCTATTCAGGGTCCTGCCAGTTACACCTTTTAAAGTCATATAGCCATAGAGTTATATAGCACAGAAACAGACCCTTCGGTTCTACTTATCCATGCTGACCAAATATCCTAAATTAATCTAGTCCCATTTGACACCATTTGGCCCATATCCCTCTAAACCTTTCCTATTCATATACCCATCAAGATGCCTTTTAAATGTTGTAATTGTACCAGCCTCCACCTCTTCATCTGGCAGCTCATTCCAAAAACATATCACCGTCTGCATGAAAAAGTTGCCACTTAGGTCCATTTTAAATCTTTCCCCTCTCAAGTTAAACCTATGCCCTCTACTGTTGGACTCTCTTACCCTGGAGAAAAGGCCTCGGCTATTCACCATATCTATGCTCCCCCATGATTTTATAAACCACTATAAGGTAACCCCTCAACCTCCAACACTCCAGGGAAAATAGCCCCAGCCTATTCAGCCTCTCCCTGTAGCTCAAAACCTCCATCCCTGGCAACATCTTTGTAAATCTTTTCTGAATCCTTTCAAGCTTCACAAGACCAGAATTGAATGCAGTATTCCAAAAGTAGCCTAACAAATATCCTGTACAGCCTCAACATTACCTCCAAACTCCTATACTCAATTCGCTGACCAATAAACACCTTATTCATGATCCCATCCACCTCCAACTCTACATTCAAAGAACTCTGAACCTGGTCTCGAAGATCTCTTTGCTCAGCAACATTCCCCAGGACCTTACCATTAAGAGTATAAATCCTGCCCTGATTTATCTTCTGGACATTTCTAAATTTCTCCAGTTTTCATGAAAGGTCACAGAATTGAAATGTTGACCCTATTTTTCTCATCATAGATTCTGTGTATTTCCAACATTTTATGTTTTTATTGTACATCAAATAAAGGAAAATTAGCCCTTATATATGCACATCAATTAAAAAGACCCATGAATGGTGAGTTAGAGGCTTTGCTCATTAAACTTTTGGCCGCGTCTTAGGTTATTCTCTGTTTTGAGTTGAAAACTAACTTTATGAAATACATTATTCATAAACTCAATGTTATAATTTCTCCAGTTTGTATCAGGTGGAATGTTGTTAAGCAAATCTTGTAGAATAAATGGAGGATGTTAATTACTTTGCAGACTTGAAGCACCAGAAAAAAGTATAAATGTTAGTATTCAGGCTGTGCTGGAAAAAGCAAATACAAGCACGGCACCATTGCACCAATTCATCAACCAAATTTGTAGAAAAATGAGTTCACCATTTGACATTAGTTAATGTGTTGCATTACAGCTGACTTCTACCTGCCTTATAGCTACCTTGAAATATTATTGCAGTTCAAATAGGAAACAATGGGAAATGTAGCTCAAGGAGCTGAGAGACAGGTTTCCAGATTAAGAATGCTCACTAAATTACAAAAGCATGTACCTATACCCATAACTTAAACCTAGAAATAATTGGTAACAAATGGTTAGAGCTCCATGACTCTGCCTGATGAAAGGCAAATAATAAATATCTGGCAATCTTGTGCAAATACCCAAAAGCATTCATTCTAATATTGATCCCAGTTACAAATAGATGCAATGCCTGAACAAGGTTTCTGAACACGGTCAAAGATACTGCTTGCATAATCTTGGTGAAGGAGAAAGTATAGCAAAAGAATTCAAAAAAATCTTTGACAGCCATCAGCGAACTTACGAGGGAGCAGCTTTAAACGGATGAGGGAACTGTTATGGTCAAGTATTTATGAGTAACTGTGAAGAGGATCTTTATAGAGGACCCCACCCAATTCAAAGCAGAAGCTCAATTAACAAGTTACAGATCTAATTTTAGAACATAATTAAGAGAAGACAAGAACACAGTATGACAACCATTCTAGGAAATACTAATAGTTTAACTGAATAAAATAAATAAATAAACAGAACATAGTATTAACGGTTCCTGGCTGTCTATTGAAAAATGCAATGAGCTTAAATCCTTTTACAAACTGATAGCCAAGTCAATCATTAATGGTGTGAGACTCTATTGGCAAAGTTCTGAAGGTGTTTTAACTTCCAACTGAGTTAAAACTTTTGCCTAAATACTTGGTAATTCGAGTCAGCCTTGGTTACCTGCCAACAGGAAAATCTATTAGTGCTCAACACATCATTCAGTTTAAATTATTTTAGCTGTTACAATAGGTTTGATTTTTGGTAATAAACAATAACTGAACAAGTCAGCAGTAATGCCTTCATAAATATTTGTGTTTTCTTTCTTGGAAAGAATGACCAGAACATTAATTTTGTCACAATGCATTTGGCAAATAATAGGATGCTGTATGCTATACAAATATCCTTACATTGTGGGTAAACAAATGGTCGGAAGTTTGTCAAGCATTTCTTTATGAATACAGTGCCTTTTTAAGCATGTTTGCCTGATTTTACTATTTGTTTGTTGTGATCTCAATATTGTTTACCACAAGCTAAACATTAAAATTTAGTGAAAGATTTGCAGGCTTCCAAGGGATTCTGGCAGGCAATAATCAAGGCAGCATATGGTATCTCTGGGGAAAAAGAAAAGTTTGGCTATAGGTGGAAAACGTAGGAAAAGAGAGATTGGGGGTGACTCTAAAGGTAGCATAGCACTCTAATCCCATGTGGAAGAGCTGCATGTGAGATGGTTGTTCTGCAACATGGCTGTCAGTAGTATAGGATTTGGAAACAGATGTGAATAGATTTTAACCTTTAGAAAGCTGATATCGTGGGGGCTGACCAAACGGATCGCACGACAGGGATGAATAGAGTCAGAGAGCTGTACAGCATAGAAACAGACCCTTCAGTCCAACACAACCATGCCAACCAGATATCCTAAATTAATCTAGTCCCATTGGCAAGCATGTTTTGCACTAAATAAATAAAAACAAAAAATTGTGGATGTTGGGATTTTGAAACAAAAACGTGACTTGCTGGAGAACCTCAGCAGGTCTGGCAGCATCTATCGAGGGAAAGCAGAGCTAGCATTTCGAGTCCCTTCTTCATCTGAAACTCTGCTTCCACAGATACTGCCAGATGTGCTGCATTTCTCTGACTATTTCTGTTTTCCTTTCATGAATACTTTTGGGGCAGACTGTTCAGTTATAATTTGTAGGAAACTTTGAATGAGACTTACCACTAGAATTACGTCAAGATGTAGGTATATCTCCACCAGACTGTATAGGAAATGTGCTCTCTTTTAAACCTTTATTTGTTCCCATCCTGATATTTGACTGTAAGTGGGAGGTGATGTGAAATCTATCCACCCAAATGCAAACATTCATACCGTAATATGATGCAGAATGACAGGAGTATGTCATCTGATAGTTTTGGATCGTTTGCTCAAAAGTAATGGTGAATGCAATGGTTATCCATTCATAAGCAAAATACTGCAGATGCTGGAAACCTGAAGTAAAAAAGAGAAAATGCTGGAAAATGTTAATGGGACAGAGGTCACTAACTACGTATATAGTGGCCTGCTGGGTCTGCTTTGGAGTCATTGAGTCATACAGGTGTACAGCATGGAAACTGACCCTTCAGTCCAGCTCTTCCATGCCAACCAAATAACCTAAATTAACCTCGTCCCATTTGCCAGCATTTGGCACGTATCCCTCTAAACTCTTCCAATTCATGCACCCATCCAGATGCCTTTTAAATATTGGAAGCGTACCAGCCTCCACCACTTCCTTTGGTAGCTCATTTTATACACGCACCACCCTCTGCATGAGAAAACTGCCCCTGAGGGCCCTTTCAAATCTTTGCCCTCTCACCTTAGACTGTTGCCCTATAGTTTTGGACTCCCCTACCCTGGGGAAAAGACCTTGACTATTCATCCTATCCATGCCCGTCAAGCTTTGATAAACTTCTATAAAGTCACCCCTCAGCCCCTGACCCTCCAGGGAAAATAGCCTCAGCCTATTCAGCCTCTCCCTGGCACAGTCCTTGTAAATCTTTTCTGCATCCTTTCAAGTTTAACAATACCTTTCCTATGGCAGGAGGACCAGAATTGAATGCAGTATTCCAAAAGGAGACTAAGTGATGTCCTGTACAGCCACAACATGACATCCCAGTCTAGCTATTCTCTACATGAGCTTGATCAGGTAGGGAATAGGTTTGCTAGGAGTATAGATACAGTTATCTGCAGTAAAAATTGTCCCAAAGACTGTGTGCCTAGCTAGTGCCAAGGTTGATGGTATCTCCTCCGTGCTGGGGAGGCATTGCAATCATTATTATGGTGACAATCTGCGTGTCTATTCTACAATGAGCTGACTTGCTATACAATGTAGCTGGTAGCTGTACGTGTGATGACCTTAATGAATATATTTCCCAATTCTTTTTCAAAGCGGTTTCCTTCCGGAACTTCAAATTGCTGACCTGATCTCACTTAGATACATGGTGTGATTCCACCTTCCATGATGTGAAGGATACTTTAAATAGCAAAGGTTCTGAAAAGCCCCATCTGTCAGAGGTGCATATGGGGAAACTGTGGGCAAGATCACCAACAACTGGCCTGAAACACTGAGTGTAGCGTGAAGCACATGGTGAATCATGTGAGATATGGTGAAATAGTTGCCAATCTGTTCTGCATGTAGACAAATGCCTGCCCCAATCAGAAAATGATAAATAATGTGCGTGGAATAGAAAGAGCAAGTGCTGTAACTGATAAAGATGGAATGGCCCTGAAATCTCAGTGGGTAGGAGGAGTAGGACAATGTCCTGCAGTGATTTTGGCAGCAAACCAATGCAATCCCAAAAGCCTCCAGCACACTTAGATTAACCATCTTCCTGACAGTTTACCTCTTAAAGTTAATGTACTTTTCAGGAGCTGAAGGATTGTTTTTGCATTTCAATCTTTTGAAATTTTTTTGGTTGCTGCCTTTGCCATGCTGACAGATGAACAGCAGTGACTGAGTTTGATGATGATTGATATTTTTGGGGTCATTGTGTGTGTGTGTGTGCGTGTGTGTGTGTGTGTGCGTGTGTGTGTGTCTGTGTGTGTGTGTGCATATGCATGCATGCGTGTGTACTGTGTGTGCGTGCATGTGCATAAGTACCTGTGTGTACGCGCGTGTGTGCACGCATGCTTGTTTTTGTGTGTGTGTATGTGTGTGTGTGTGTGTGCGTGCATGTGTGTGCGTGCATGTGTGTGTGTATGTGTGTGTGGTTGTGGTTGTGTGGGTGGGTGTGGGTGTGTGCTTGCAGGTGTGTGTGTGCATGCACGTGTGTGGGCATTGGGAGCAATAAAATCTTCCAAAATAAATTCACGGTGATCGGATTACGAGAGCAGATCTGAGTCAGAAGGGCAGTGACGGTGGAAGATTAAAAAAAAAATGCTGTGGCACAGAACCCCTTCAACCTGCTTCTTCCGTGCCTCTTTTGATTAGCTAAGGGATTTAAATCAGGAGACATTATTGCAGCTTATGGGTACAGTCAGGAAATTCCTTTTTAAAATATTTAACATCTAAAGTATTAAATAGAATAAAGATGACTGGGCAGACAATGCGTTGCAGCTGTCATTCGTGGGAACTGTTGCTCTCTGGTGAGATCCTTGGTGACCACACCTCCAGCAAATTTTGGCCACTCCAAGAACTTTAGCTCAGGGTTGATGAACTGGAGCCCAAGTTACAGACACTACAATACATTCAGAACAGGAAGATGAGGATTTAGGGAGATTAGGAAGGATCAGTATGGACAAGATGGGCCAAATAGCCACTTTCTGTGCTGTATCATCCCTATGGCTCGAGGAGGTACCTGGAGACTGTTACAAGAAGCAGTCTCAACACTTAATTACATCAAATTTGGTCCATGGGCAGGGACAGGAGGATGTGATTGCAAATGAGGTGGTTATGGGGATCCCAGATTATGTTTTGGAGGAATCTCACCCAGTGCCCTTGTCCAATAGATATGAGGTCTTCCTTCTGTTGCAGACAAGGCCACAGGTTGTAGGGAGGCTGAGCGAACTAAACACATCACAATGGGCCACAGCACCATTCAAACTGGGAGAGAAAAGAGAAATGTAGCCCTGACAGAGGATAGTTAGGGGAATAGATAGTGTTTTCTGCAACAAAGACAGAGGTCCTAAAGATTGTGGTTGCCTATCTGGTGTAAATATTGAGGGCATTTCTTCTGGGCTGAGGAGGAACTCAGAGGCAGAGAGGGGATGGATCCAGTTGTAATAGTTGCTGTGGGTACCAATGACAGAGATAGGATTAGGAAAAAGATTTTGCTAAGGGATTACACGCAGCTCAGGGCTCAATTAGGGAGTAGAACCATGAAGACAATAATATGAAGATTATTACCTGACCCATGCACAAATTGACATAGGGTGAATGAATATTGAGCAGCAAATGTGCGGCACGAAATTTGTGTTGGAGAAATTGATTCCAATGATTGAGCCATCATGTCGGGACTGATTGCCTGGTGAATTGTATAACTAACTTGTAGACAGGGCTTCTAACTAATTAATGGAGAGGAGGGTTTAGCTTAAAAATCAAAAGGATTTGAGGGACCATTGATGCAAAATAATGAAGAGGGAAATAGTACCAAATGTGTGAGAGGAAGGGTCAGAAAATATAAACAGAAGCATGCAACAGAAATTAGAACCAGTGAGAGGAACAATGGTAAAATACGAAAGTTAAGGATTTTTATCTGAATGCACGGAACATTTGAAACAAGATAGAGGAGTTGATGGGGCATAAATAGAAATAAAGGAATACGATTTGATAGCTATTAAAGATGTGGTGCCAGGTAACCAAGACTGGGAAGGCAATATTCAAACATTTGGAGTGCAGATGCTAGAAGCTAGAGTCAAAAAATGTGGAGCTGGAAAAGCACAGCAGCTCAAGCAGCATCCAAGAAACGGGAAAGTCAACATTTCAGGTCAGAACCCTTCTTCAGGAGTCTTGTGTAATTGATATTTGAAAATATAGGCAAAAAAGGAAAATGAGGTGGACGGGTTGTTTTAATAAAGGAATGTATCAATGCAATGGTAAGTTGTGATATAGTTAACTTCTCTTCTTAGCCATGGTTATTACAAGGCCGATATAGATAGATTCTTAATCAGTAAGGAATCAAGGGTTGTGGGGAAAGGCAAGAAAGTGGGGTTGAGAATTAACTGATCAGCCATGAACTTATTGAATGACGGAACAGACTCAATGGGTTGAATGGTCTACTTTTGCTGCTACATCTCAAGGTCTTATAGACATTTTAGCCATATGGCTATTATTCCCCTGGGTAATGCGGGCTATGAATTAATTGTTTAAATTGCTCTCATTGCTTTCTGTTTATTTATAACATTAAACGACATAAGTATTTGAGTCAAACCACAAGATCTCTTTTCTTCTCTGCATGAAATTCCCACTTGCACTAAATTTCAAGGAGTTACATTTTCTTTACAATGCGCTCTGTTTTGAAATCCCCCTTTGCCAACCACCCTGTACATCACAGATAGTGGTGGCATTGTTCTGTCCTCCTGAAAGTGATATTGCGACTGGTGCGGTACAGCACCATGAACTTGGAGATATAACTCTCCTGATGCTATAAGCATTCATTTGACAAGCTCACCCTACCCACTTGGCACATGCCAGAAGTAGTCTGCACTGCAACCAGTGCCATTTATGTCTTTGGGTCTTCTGCAATGCTGGTACAAGTGGCTAACCTTAACTTTGGGGCTCTTAACTGCGTGTCGTGTAATTAGTGGCACAAGGCTGTTTAATTTTGAAACTGTAGGCTGGTTGCTAATTTAATTAGGGCATTAAAGGCCTTTGGATCGGCCATGATCCAGAAGTGTGTGGATGGCTGGATGCATGAAGGATCCTTTTAAGTAAATAAGCAACAGATTTGCATTTATAAAATCTCATAAATTGTTACTATGGATTAGATGGCACAACTTAAAACTATTATAGTTAATGAAAATGTATTTTTATTAAAACAAAACAGATTCCTGGAGTAACTTTAAAATGACAGCTGATTTTAGTTAAATACGAAAGTAAGTAACGCTAGCCAGACTTATTCTTTGCATACTGAGTTACTATTAATGCATCTCCTCAGTCAGCAGCTCACTCTTCGAGATATGCCCCTTGTAACTGCTACAGGAATGATAACTTCACATTGCTCAAAATGATCAATGTTGCGCCTGCTACAATAATAATTTGCTGTATGTTTTGAATTTGAGCTGAATAAATCACAGACAATCAAACTATCCTAAATATTTTGTTCTTTCATATACAAAATTTTGAGTCTAGCTCTTTCTCAGTTGCAGGTAAAGTTCTACTAAATGCCTAAAACAATAAGTGAGGCGTTTTAAAGATTCATGCACTTAAGTGGGCTGTGCAAATCGCCAATGAAAATTTAAATTGCGCAGAATTACTTCCTCTCTGTTGAAGGTGCTGACCTTCCCACAGACGAGGATGCAGAATTTATAAGCAAACAAATGCATCATAAATTTAAAGTTTTCAGAATGCAACACTGAAAGCAAGGCGTGAAAAGAGCAGCAGGGAAACAATATAAAACTAATCTATACTTTCTTGAGCACTTTATAAACACTGATTCAGCATCAACAGGAGTATTGTCGCCAATTCTAGGCTCAGCAATTGAGGATGATATGAAAGCTTTAAGGTGTTTGTGGGATAGATTTACGAGAATGATTCTAGAGAAAAGGAACTTCAGTTACTTGGCGAAACTGGAGAAGCTAGGATTATCTGCTTAGAGGAGAGAAGTTTCAGAGATTTGTTAATATTGTGGAAAGCCATTAGGGATCTGGACAAAGCAGACAGAGAGAAGCGGCTCCCAGTAAGCAGATTCAATGACGACTTTCAAAAGGGAACTTGGTAAGCATCTGATGTGAAATCACATCGGAGCACTACGGGATAAGGGAGAGGTCGTGGAATGAACTGATTTGCTTTTGCAGAAAGGCAGGACAGAAGCAACAGGCCAAATGAGCTCCTTAGGGCTGCAACCATCTATCACTCTGTGGGATACGACTGAAGCTGCATGCAGTGTGTCCACATGCTTGAAACGACTTATCCAAAAATGAAAGATCCAGATAGACTCAAGTTAAATGCAACGTAGTTCATAGAGATTTAATGGAAACAAGGTGTGGAGCAGCAGTTTGGAGTGTGAATATATTCACTATGGGCATCAAGTGCATTTCAATTCCAAGAGAAACAAGTCCCATCTAATTTATTAATTAATATTAGTAATTAAACCTCCAGCGACAAACTGTTTTAAAAAAAATGCGTAGCACAACAGCTGGTTCAAAATTCACTCCTGCAGACCCTTGCTCAGTCACAGTTTATATCAATACACCATTTGTAAATGTCTAAAGAACAGTGAATACACAGAAGTTTCAATATCAGCTAATTTGTGGTGCATCATTTTTTGGGAGTGTGACTCTTTCTATGAAAATGTAAAATAATTTGTCAAATGTGACTAGAAAAGAAATGTAAAACCATTGTTCGGGGGTGGGATGTAGAGTCAACTGCAGCATCTTTTGTTGGAAATATAACAAAAGCCTGGTAGACTCACCTATTAGAGCCTTCACCACATGGACTGCAGTCATTCAATAAGAAAGCTCCCCACCAGCTCCTTGAAAACAATCCATCATAACCGAATGTATGTGGCACAACACGTTCCATGCACATATGGCAAGGAGCCCACTGGGCACAAGGTCAGGAAACCAGGAATTGGCAGCTGTACTGCAGGCCTTAAAGACTCTGAGAAGTGCAAAACTTGTTGCCTGTTACTGCCCAACAGTTATTATTTGGATCATCACTTATTTGGAGGTTGGAGATGGAGAGGGTGGGGAGTTTGCCAAGTTTGTAAATTGAGTCAGTCACTC
This sequence comes from Ginglymostoma cirratum, assembly GCA_024137785.1. NCBI lineage: Eukaryota > Metazoa > Chordata > Chondrichthyes > Orectolobiformes > Ginglymostomatidae > Ginglymostoma > Ginglymostoma cirratum. Next base: position 13,469,678 of record JAHRHZ010000040.1, on the reverse strand, counting down.
CCAGTTTCTTTTGTAATAAAAAATTTTTTGCTAATTTGACCATTCTGTGCTTAAGTTGCTCGGTGTGAATCATACATTCTTTTGGTTAAGTGATAGATGTGTCACGTTTTTTGGAGGGTTTCTTTCCCCTCTAGGCCGAACATAATTTCTAACTGTATCACTAGCTGCCCTGCCCCAAAGGTTAAAAGTAAAACTTAAGGCTCTTTTCCTGAATGCACGTAACATTTATAGCAAGATCAATGAGCTTACAGCACAAATTGGAACAAATGAATATTACTTGATAGTTGTTACAGTGATGAGGTTGCAGGGTGACAAAGATTGGGAACTTAATATTCAAAGAAGTTCAACATTTCAGATGAATAGGTAGAAAAGGAAAAGGAAGTGGGGTCTTTATTAAGAAGGGAAGATACCAGTGCAGTAGTAAGTAGTGACATATGGGCAGTTAATTGTGATGTAGAATCAGTTTTAAAGGAATATAACTTGCCATTTTTCAGTCCAAACCTGGATGTTGTCCAGGTCTTGTTGCATTTGGACATGAATTGCTATAGAATCTGAGGAGTCATAAATGGTTCTGAACATTGTGCAATCATCAGCAAATTCTGAGCTTATGATGAAAGACAGGCCATTGATCAAGCAGCATTGATGAATTCATTGAATTTGATAATGCCCTTTTGAAATTCTACACAATCTCCAAACAGTTCACAATGCTTCCAAGTTCTGTGTCAACAAAAGATTTTGAAATTCTGCCAAAGGCCGAGTCTTTTTTAGATATAATCAGGAACAGCAAAGGCCCATCAATGAACTGTGCAAACTCCACTTCAAGCCTTTGTCCAGCTTAGAAAATATCTCTTAACCACAATTCTCTGTTTCATGTTCATGCTTTTTTATTTGTTTGTTTTCTGTTTTTGAAATGTAAGCATCTTCTGGAAGGATCCACATTTATTGTCCACTGATAAAGTTTGATAAGTTGGTAGGGAACAGCCTTCCTAACTACTGCTATCTTAATGATTTAGGTAAACACACTATTGCTGGAAGGAATTTTGACCCAGTGAAACAGTGATATAGTTCCAATCTGAATGATGCAAGAATCGGAAGGGAAATCGAAACTGGTTGTGTTCCCATGCATCTGCTGCGGTTGTTCTACATGATAGAGATGGCATAGAGAGTGCTGTTTAAGGAGCCTTAATGATTTGCTGCAGTGCAATGACGATGGTACATTTGCTGCCACTGTGTGCAAAGGAGTGCTTTGGGAAGAGAATGGATGTTTAAGGTGAAGAATGGAGTGTTTTTCAAGCAGGCTATATGGTGTTGACTTTCTTGAGTGCTGTTAGATGTAGCACAATCCGGGCAAGGGGAAAGTATTCCATCACACTCCTAACTTGTACTTGTGGACAGCCTTTTGTCATCTGAAAGTACATTACTTGCAGCAGAATTCCTGCTCCTGTGTCTCCAATATTTGTAAGTTGGTCCAATTAAGAAATCCATAAGACATCAATGGAGGAATGTTCATCAATGGTGATGCAATTAATTGTCATATGAATAGACTTAAGTTTCTCCCTTGTTGAAGATGGTCATTGCCTGACACTTAGGTATTATAAATATTACTCACCACTTAGCACCCCAAGCCTGAAGATTGTCATTGTCTTGCTGCAGATGGAGATGGACAACATAAGTATCTGAGGAGATCTAAATCAGATTGAGCACTGTGGAATCATCAATAAGTATGTCCATTTATGTTTATGTTGGAAAGAAAATCATCGATGAAGCAGCTGAAGAGAGTCGGGCCTAGGACAGTACATTGAATTGACTCCTGTGACACAGCAGCAGTGTCCCTACCTTTTCAGTAAGGAGTCCCATGTTCAAGCCCCAACTGAGTTATGTGTCATAACATGTCTAAATGTGTCGATTAGAAATATCTACGCTGAAAAACCAAGGCTCTTGTAGCACAGTGGCAGTGTCCCTGCCTTTGAGCCAGAAGACTTTGGTAAAAGTTCCATTTGTTTGGAGGATCATTAAAAAAAATCTACACTGACCAACCATTGTTCTTGGGCTGAGATAATTGATCCCCACAACCAAAGTCATATTTCTTCATGCTAGGTATGCCTTCAACCAGTAGACAGTTCCCTCGTTCCATTGACTTCAATTTTGCCAACATTCCTTGAGGACATATTCTGTGAAATTATAGCCTTGATGGAAAAAGCATCATTCTGACCTTAACTCCGGAACTGGCTTATTTTGTATTGGTCTAAATGAAGGGTCATGAGATCCAAGTGGCCTGTGGTGGAATCCATCTGGATCATTGTTGAATAAATGCTGTTTGATAGCACTGTTAATGACTCTTTCTGTTACTTTGCTGATGGTTTAGAGGAGACTGATAGAGCGTTAATTGGCTTCATTGGATTTGTTCAGTTTTTTTTGTGAGCACCACTTACCTGAGCAACGTTCCACATTATCCTACTCCAAATTCATAATTAGGAGTTGGCAGGAAAGTGGAGTCAAGGTCACAATTAGATCAATCAGAATAAAAACCAAAAGAACTGCAGATGCTGTAAATCAGGAACAAACACAAAGTTGCTGGAAAATCTTAGCAGGTCTAGCAGCATCTGTGGAAGAGAAAACAGAGTTAATGTTTTGGTCTGGTGCCCCTTCCTCAGAACTGATGGTGGCTGGGAAAACGTCAGTTTATATGCAGAAAATGGGGAGGTGGGTGGGGTAGGGAGTAAACGATAGGATAGAGCCCAAAGAGAGAGAAAGACAGTTGGACAGACAAAGGAGTTGCTAACGATCAGGCTGGGAGGGTGAATAGTTGTTAATCGGGACTGTTAGTGACTAACAACAGGGGGTGTGTAATGGCAGGCTATGTTGTAACAAGGCCTGGTGTGTGGGGTGGGGGCATGGGACATGGGAGAGTTTAGGCCCTAAAATTATTGAACTCAATATTGAGTCCGGAGGGCTGTAGGGTCCCCAAGCGGAACATGAGGTGTTGAAGTGGTACTTCAATGCACCACCTTGCTCCCTGGCCAACATCTCTGTCTCCGGCTTGCTACAGTGTTCCAGTGAAGCCCAACGCAAGCTGGAGGAACAACACCTCATTTTCTACTTGGGGACCCTACAGCCCTCCGGACTCAATATTGAGATCAATAATTTTAGGGCCTAAACTCTCCCGTGTACCAGCCCCCCACCCCTCACACCAGGCCTTGTTACAACATAGCCTGCCATTACACACCCCCTGTTGTTAGTCACTAACAGTCCCCATTAACAACTATTCACCCTCCCAGCCTGATCGTTAGCAACTCCTTTGTCTGTCCAACTGTCTTTTTCTCTCTTTGGGCTCTATCCTATCGTTTACTCCCTACCCCACCCACCTCCCCATTTTCTCCATAAAAACTGACGTTTTCCCAGCCACCATCCATTCAGAGGAAGGGTCACCGGACCTGAAACGTTAGATCAATCAGAAGCTTATTGATAGGGAGAGCGAGCTCAAGGAGGAAAATGGCCCAAGCGTACTCATAATTTGGATGTTTACATTGTCAGGTGGATGCTAGTGTTGCAGTTACTGGAACAGTTAGGCTAGGGGGGAGAAGCCTTCAGTACTACAGCTGGAATATTGTTGCCTTTTCAGTATCCAGCGTCTTCATTTGCTTCATCAATGATCTTCCCTTCTGTTTAGAGGAACCCAGAGAAAACATTCCAACAGGCTCAGTTCTTATTCCTAGGCATTACTGAATGTAACAAAAATTTGGAACAGTCAAATATAACAATCTATTGGAATTGTCTGTCCCCCAAATGTTATAATGTTCACTGAGTACTGTTTCCTACAGCACAAATTGATAGAACCAAAAATGAATTCATCCTACTTTCTCCTTAGAAGAAAGAAACCATCACCAAAGTGATTTTTGTGCTTACAGTGCCCTGGAAAATGCAACAAGTTTTTATCTCCAAAAAAATGACAGATTATGCAGACAAGCCTTTGATTTGTGTACGTAGCCTTTATCTCTCTCAGGAGGACAATCCAACTTCTTCAAGCTATTCTCAAAAATGAAGTTTCTCATCCTTGTTACCATTTGTGTAAATCTCTTCTGTACTCTCTCCAATGCATCACATCCTTTGTATAGTGTAACACCTAGAACAGTACACAATTCTTTAACCAGGGTCCAATAAGAATCTTGAAACGTTCAGCATCATCTCTTTGCTCTTGTTCTCTGTGTCCCTGTTTATAAAGCCGAGGATGTTGTCTCCTTTATTTACAGCTCTCTCACTGTCCTGCTACAAATTTAAACCATTTTACACCTGTCTGAGTTGGGGACAGCCTCTCCCTATCAAAATCTTTATTGAGTTTACTAAGGGGAATCCTCCCCTTTTAGTTCGACCTTTAATTGAAATTCCTTTTCGTGCTCCCTTTCTTTCTTCCCAGCCTGTGCTGCAATCTGTGGCACTATGTTAGCTTCATATAAGGAATTCCTAATCTCAGCCAGAATTGTTTAGACAGAAACTATGAGCAGGCACGAAAGAAAGATAAATATCAGTTTGACATATCCTTAACCAACATGGATAGCCTCTAAATGTGAGCTGTCATTTTCTCTCTCAGTTGATGATGGATGTTACTGGTATCACAGGAAAGCAAACGCCATCCCAGATAAATGCGGTAGTTTTATTTTTAAAGGTACATTCCTTCAGAGAAGGAGACAAGGAAAATTGTACTGGAGGATTGACCGCTTGGCCAAAAGAATAGATGAGGCAGAAGAAACAATATTTTAATGTAAAGACTAAAATGGAAAACTATGGCAAGAGAAAGGGAATGTGATCAGTTTTGCATTGCTCTAGCACAAACTTAAATAAAGCAATGACCTTCTCCTGAGCTGTGAGATAAACAACTCGACAGAAATACGTATAAACAATAGCAACTTTAAAAAGCTGATTTATGTGCTCCAATGTGATTATCGTTAAGTGATCCCTGGCATGTTGAATCCATACAAAGCTGACTCTTCCTTATGGGAGTTCAATGTTACTATCATGCCAGTAGAATCACTTTTTAGAGAAACTGTGCTTGGGTTTTGGAAGCTGTCCAAACCTGGGGCCTATGAGTTGGAGCTGACCCTGGAACAATGACTCATCATAAGTGTCTGCATTTTGCTTAGTGACCAATCATCAGTGACGAGAAACAAATCTTGGACTTCTCACGGCCACCCATGGAAGTGAATGTGTGAAGTGCTCAATGTTCACATATGTAATGCTCTTCCAAAGCAGGCTCCAATCCCAAGATTCAGCAGCTCACTAATGATACAAATTGATTGTCAAACCAGTCAGGCTTTGCTGTCCACTTGATCCACAGTCCACATGATCCTCTCCATTGGTAACCACCCAAGCCATCATCCTGAAGTTCAGTGACTGAACTCCTTGGTGTAGCCATACCTGTGCTGATGCTTATCCCTGTGAGATACATTGAAACAGGGTGTTGCAATACAGTGGGAACAAGAATCTTCTCCACTTATGTAATCAAAAATTAGGCATGGATTAAAGTAAGATGCCTTCAGTACCTGCACTGCCTACAAAAGTCTGGCAAAGTGTGTCTTAAATCAATGGAATGTAAGATTGCACTGGGTAATAAGAGTCATTGATTTAATCCCATCAATTTCCTGCCAAGGATCTAGATTTACCCCTGTTGTGTAAGGCAAAGCCACAAGCCAAAAATCCAATTCTTACCCATATAAGCAGATATTTCCACCTGGTTCTCATTGTCTGTTTAAGGATTTGAGGGATTAACTAAAGGAGTGGTGAGTCATGTCTATTCCCATGCCTAGTCAACACAGAAAAAAAAGTTCCCTCAAACATTGCAGGCACAAATAGAACTAGAACTAAAAATGGATTGAGCCGGAATGATAGGCATAAACAATTTGCAATTATGACTTTTGGAAATATGCAGTACATAAAAACTTCTAGATTTAAATTCTCTTCAATTTGGATGTATCAAAACACAGAGTTCAGTGCTCTTACTAATGAAATCCTTCCATGGCCTTGCCCCTCCCAAATTCTGTAACAACCTCCATCCTCATAATCCTCTGAGCTGTCTATGCTCCTCTAATTCTGGCCTCATTGGCAGGGGAAAGGTCTTTTTCAGACAGTGAGTAGTTAGTGCATTCCAGACCCTGTCTGGAAGACTGGGGAGAGGTGAAAGATATAAAAGGGACCTGAAGGGCAACTTTCTCACGCAGAAGGTGGTGTGTGTATGGAAAGTGCTGCCAGAGGAAGTGGTGGAGGCTGGTATGATTACAACATTTAAAAGGCTTCTGGATAGGTACATGAATAAAAAGAGTTTAAAGGGATGTGGGCCAAATGCTGGGAAATGGGGTTAGATTTATATAGGATATCTGGTCGGCATGGATGAGTTGGTCTGAAAGTCTCTTTCCGTCTATGACTCTATGGATCTATGACTGGTTGAGGCAGGTTCAATTCAAGCATTCAAGAGAGGACTGCATGATTATTTAAGTAGAAATAACATGAAGGGTTACGGCAAATATGCAGGAAATTGGCACTAAGTTGTAATGCTCAGAAATCCAGTACAATGAGACATATCAGTTCTGCACAATATCTATGTTTTGATTATAATTGGTAATAGTTCTGAAACATTAACTTTGCAAACTGCATTAAACTCCACCTAATCTAATTATGTCATACATTCTTAGCGGGGATCTCAAAAAAGAATTATAATTGTTTGTTTTATTCCATTCTAAACCAAAAAAATTCCCTTAGACCCAGTCAAGGAAAGAGGGGAGTATCTTTCTACCCAAAAATACCACATGGGGATCAGAGGTAAACATTGAGTCACAGAGCTGTACAGCATGGAAATAGACCCCATGGTTCAACTCATCCATGCTGACCAGATATCCTAAATTAATCTAGTCCCATTTGCCACCATCTGGCCCGTATCCCTCTAAACCCTTCTTATTCATATGCCCATAAGTTGATATCATTGCTTCATACCGCAAAATACCATGGTGAAAAAATCCTTTAGACCCAACAGAAGAAATTTCCAGAAGACGTAGTGAGTTCATAACTTTAAAAACAAACTTACCACTTTAGTAAGTCCTCATGCAGACTGTAAGAACTTGACCAAATTTTCTGAAGGGGTGAAAGAGAGGGTTAATGAGGGTAATGCTGCTGATGCGATGTTTATGAACTTCCAAAAGACTTTCAATGCAATTCCACACAACGGACCTGTGAGAAAAGGTACAGATCATGGAATAAAGGGAACAGTAGGCCACACCTCCCATTCTTAAATGTATTATGGCTTTGAGAAGCCCAGACTTGTGACAGACTTATCACTTCTGGAGGCTGAGACACATGACAGATTCTACTATTTCTCCTAAAAGTGTGTGTGCAGGGTCTACCACCTCAGGTCCTCGCTCCTTTCTCTAGACATTATCATTACTCTCAGTGTCCCTGAAATTTATCTGTAGTGCTTTGACTGATGTGTGATTCCCTGATGGATGAAGCAATCCCAAGTCACCCATTTTGCCGATGATGATACAGGAACTGAGATGTGGTGACTGAAACATAGCATATCCTTTTACTGGTTTAAAACGTTCCACATCCTTTACTTTGGGGAACTTTCTCTCATCCTATTGATACAATAAGACTCCAAAAGACACTGGATCTGTGCATGTGAAGACAAATTTACAAAGTATTTATTCTGTACAATGAGTGTGCATGAAGATATATTTACAAAGTGTCTAAGTCTGGACAATAATCAAACAATTGCGGCACCAAAATGTCCCCAGAAGGCAGCTCACTGTCTCTCCTACCCATCAAATTTAGGTGCGGGCCTGACACCTGTAGCCATGCAGAGAGAACTCTCTGCCTGGTATGCCTAGTGATTTTGAAGACTTTAGCAACTGTTTCGCAGAAGCTGTAAGGTTTGGAAAGCCCCAGCTTCTGCACAATGTTCTGCACAGGAACCATCTCACACTCCTCTGCCTGAGCTGCTGGAGGCAACTGAGTCATTGACAGAGAGAAGGTGTAGAGGGATGGGGCGCCTCTGCAAAGTCCTGAGGTGAAGCTGAAGACATATCTGTCTGTACATGCAGGCAGCATCCTGTATCCTTGAGAAGAAGGGAAGCTGGAGTGGGATTGACATGCCTCATTCCGTTTTTGCCTTTCCCATTCACGTGGAGTGCGATGGATAGAGCTATGGAGTGCAGTTCAAAAAATATTGGCATACTCTTGTACCTGCCATTCTAGCTCACCACTCGTACAGCTGCCTGACGTTACCCCACCTCTCTCTCTTCAAGTTAAGAATGTCACTTATGGCTGAGTACAGAAGACATGTCTTGAGTAGGAGTCTGTCCTCAATTTGAAGGTTTTTTTTTCGTATTCCAACATCTGTCAATGAAGGTTTAACGGAAGCAGGTGACTGTTTTTTTATTTGGCTTACCATTCCTCAGAGAGGCCATGAACCAAATCTACTTACGCATGGGGTTGAGTCTACACAATTGTAAGCGATGGGGTTGTCTATACTACCCACTGCTGTAATGGAGCTGCTGCGTGTGGGAGTGCTGAACTTGGGCAAGCTACCCACACCCATATCCTGTGCTGGTGGAAGTAGCTGAGATCAGAAATGGTAGCTGGAATCTAAGAATCAAGTCCCATCTGCTCTTACTAACTTGTTTGAGCTTTGTGAAGAAGTGACAAAAAAGATTGATGAAGGCAGAGTGGTAGACATTATCTATATGGACTTCAGCAAGGCATTTGACAAGTTAACAAGATTAGCTCACATGGAATACAGGGAAAGCTAGCCATCTGGATACAAAATTGACTTGAAGGTAGGAGACAGGGGGTGTGGTGGAGGTTTGCTTTCAGACTGTAGGCCTGTGACCAGCAGCTCCCCCAGCTTTTTCTAATAAATATAGATGATTTAGATGTGAATATGGGAGATATAATTAGTAAGTTTGCAGATGATACCAAAATTGGAAGTGTAGTGGACAGCGAAGGTTACCTCAGAGTGCAATGGGACCTTGATCAGATGGGCCAAAGGGTCAAGAAGTGGCGGATCGAGTTTCATTTAGATAAGTGTGAGATGCTGCATTTTGATAAGGCAAATCAGGGCAGGACTTATATACTTAATGATAAGGTCCTGGGGAGTGCTGCCAAACGAAGAGACCTTGGAGTGCAGGTTCATAGCTCCTCGAAAGCGGAATCGCAGGTAGACAGGACAGTGAAGAAGGCATTTGAAATGCTTTTCATTATTGGTCAGTGCATTGAGTTTAAGAGTTGGAGTCATGTTGTGGCTGTACAGGGCATTGGTGAGGCCACTTTTGAAATATTGCATTCAATTCAGGTCTCCTTGCTTTAGAAAGATGTTGTGAAACTTAAAAAGGTTCATAAAACATTTACAAGGATGTTGCTGGGGTTGGATAGTTTGAGCTGTAGGAAGAGGTTGAATAGGCTGGGCCTACTTTCTCTGGAGCATCGGACGCTGAGGGGCGACGTTATAGACGTTTATAAAATGATAACGGGCATGGACAAAGTGAATAGTCAAGGTCTTTTCCCCAGAGTAGGGGAATACAAAACTAAAGGGCATAGGTTTAAGTTGAGAGGGTAAAAATTTGAAAGGGACCTAAGGGGCAACTTTTTCATGTAGAGGGCAGTTAGTGTATGGAATGAGCTTCCGGGGACATGGTGGTGGAGGCTGGTAAATTACAACATTTAAAAGGCATCTGGGTGCGTACATGAATAAGAAATGTTTAGGGGGATGTAACTCAAATGCTGGCAAATGGGGCTAGATTAATTTAGAATATCTGGTTGGCATGGACGTGTTGGACCAAAGGATCCGTTTCCACGTTGTATAACTGTATGACTCTTATGATGTCTGCCTCAATGAAAATCTAGGCCATGGTCCAGCTGGCTACAAAAGAATATCAGTAAATGGATGGGAAGTTGGAATTTATCAGTTACAAAGCACTTGATTCAGCAGATAAGCAGGTCGCTGACACAGCAGACAGTTTCTCATCGACCTCCAGGAGAAGTTTCTCGCCGATAGATAATCTCAAATTTGCAACATGTTACAGGTTCTACAGACTTCAATTCTGTTACAACTTCAATCTGTAAACTCACACATTTATTAATTAGGAGATCATAATGGAGGACTAATTGATGTTCTCTGTGGTGAAACTTGCTCTGAATATTATGCTGTCCAAAATTTTTTAATAATTCACATATCTTTTTATGTTAATTCTCCTGGAAATGAACATTGCACACAATAAATTCGCGGTTTTTGACAGAATTTGAAAGTTGATTTTCCCCTCTTTCTCATCTCTGATTATTAACTAAAAGGACAAGTTAGAGGGTCTAGTTGGGGGACAAACTGCCTTTAATTTAATGAGAAATGACTCACATAAATATATGAGACTCTGTGTTTAGTCCTTGGTGAAGGAGCTGAAATTTACGTGGCTATGTAGACAAGGCCAGGGGCACTAGGTGAATTGCTCCTTTGGAGGGATAACACTGATACAACAAGCTGAACGGCCTCCTACTGCGTTGTAACCATTTATTCATTCTATGATTTTACAATAACCCTTAGACACCTCTGATGGTTTTCAGCCTCACCAGAAAAATGCAGATGATGATTTCAAATTACTAAGAAAATGTGTATGTGCCAATGTTAAAGTTACACATTTGCTTGTGTACAAACAAATAAAAGACTAAAAGCATGAAAACAGAATGACAAATCTAGCTACTGATTTGGATTTTAACCCTCTCAGAAAATTGTTATATCTGAATATGACAACAGGGATGAAAGATTGGGCACAGTCTAGAAATGGGGATAAAGAGTGATGCTTGAAAGCAAGGAGAAAACACCTGAAATTGGCACAAAGGACTATCCTGGGAAGAATAGATATAAAAAAGAAGCATTTACAGATCATTCTGAACAACACTGCCAAAGCAAGTACATACTGTGAGGTACAGTTACAGTAGCAAATTCAAGGGCAATTAAGTTAATTTATACTGAGGCTGCAGCATCAGGAACATAGTGGAGCACATTTAAGGTAATGGAAGGGCAATTCAAAAGATTTAGGAGACAGAGTCTGACAGAAGAATTTTAAGACTTTAATAACATCAGGAGATATTTAATTTAAATTTATTAAGACCGAAATCACAGCCTTTTATTCAAAAACCAATACGAGGATATGTGAAATGAGCAAGACATTCATTTTACAGAGCTGGAGAAATACAACAGGTCAGGCAGCATCAGAGGAGCAGATGCTGCCTGGCCTGCTGTGTTCCTCCAGCTCCACGCTGTGTTATCTCTGACTTCGGCATCGGCAGTTCTTACTATCTCTGAGAAATTCATTTTGCCTGCGAAGAAACTGTGAAACTCCACACAGGCAGCAGAAGGTGGAAAAACCTCCATTTTGATTTAAATACGAGTGGGAAAAGCCAGAACAACCAGTACAGAGATACACAATTAAAATGTTTTTAGAAGAAAGTAATTACAGCATTGCTACAATAGAGTTTAAAAACTTGAAGAGACTTTAAAAAAGGGAATCAATGCAGCACTGAGATGCTACAAGACTAAAAATCAGCAAACTGCAAACAGCATTGAGATGCTGAGATAAAACGTTGTGGAGCTGGATGAACACAGCAGGCCAGGCAGCATCAGAGGAGCAGGAAAGCTGACGTTTCAGGTCGAGAGCCTTCTTCAGAAAATTGAGATGCTGTCATTTTAAAACAATTTGAGTGTTAAGAATGAATAATGAGTTTAAGAGCAATGGAAACAAGAACATTATAAAACAAAATATGAAACCAAACCACGTAAGGAGATACTAGTTCAGATGGTCAAAAATTGGTTTTTAAAGACTGCTTTACAGGATGAAAGCAAAAAGAAATGCTGGTTGGGGTAGAAACTTTCAGATCTTGGGGCCAAATTAACTGAAGGCACAGTCACCAGTTGTGGATCAACTAAAATTGGAAATGAACAAGAATCAAAGGAGTGCTGAGTTTTCCATGTCATTAAGTTTTATCAGGATAGGATATGGGAGAGCCAACAGAAGTGTAATGGAGTAATTAAATCTAAACAAATAAGGGCACAGGTGAGGGTTTCAACAGCAGGTGAGTTAAGCATCCGAGGTGCAAAGTAAATGTGACTGAGGCAGATGTAGGTGCTGTTAGTATTGGCACAATTACTAGACCAAGCTACTGACACACTGGCTCAATCTCAGACTGTTACCAGTGAGAGGGATGGAGTCAGTAGCTAGGGAATGGAGTTTGAAGTGGGGACTGAAACCAGTGGCTTGAGTCTTTCCAATATTTAATTGGTGGACATTTCTGCTCCTCTGGTACTGCATGTCAGATAAACAGTCTGATAATTCAACATTACTGGAGGAGTTGAGACAGATGGTGGCAAAATCGAGCTGGACAGAATCTGTACTGATGTGTAAACTAATCCCACGCCTTCAGATGATGTTGCTGAGGGTTGAGCACATGGATGAGAAATACTGATCTGAGTTGTGTGCGCACAAATATTCATTAAATAATGGCTTTCCCTCGTAATATAAACTACTTTTTATGAACAATGATAAACTAAAAATGCCAATAACTGTAAAACTGAGTTTAATCAGGTAAAATTATATTATATCCTAATTAAAGGCATTATTTTTCCTTCGCAATTATATTGTTAAAATTAATCCGAAAAAAAATCACATTATTATAATCAATTAAGATCTTATCATGCCTTCACAAACCAGGGAATTTTGTAATGTGTCGATGCCTATATAACGGTTATAGCCACAAACATTTGACTAATTTTGGAACCGTATGCAGGGGATAACTTTCTGTTAGTTAATTAGACAACTAATGCTAGTCCTATTTTAAATGATGGGCCTGTGGGCTTTCTTCAAGAGTGAAGGTTTGGAGGGTTTACCCATGTCCCAAATTTGCACCACCACCCTGCATCTGGTGCAGATAGTTGAAGAATGGGAGGTGGTCCTTACATGGCCTGTTAATGGTGCTGCTGACAATGACTTTCCATTCATTCAACACAAGTGATGCTGACAATAGACACAACGCTATGGAAAGTCATCTGAAGTAATTTGGAAATTATGCCTGAAATTATGCCCATTTGTGTCGATGACATTTTATACCATAAATAGCATTAGGCTGGGCACCTGGATTTTAATTTTTATTCATTCAGTGGATGTGGGCTTAGCAGGCTCAGCCAATTTTTATAATCCATCTGTAATTGTCCTGGAGAAGGTGACAGTAAGCTGTGTTCTCAAACTACTGTAGCCCATGTGATGTACATTGACCCACAATGCCATGAGGGAGGGACTTCCAGGACTCTGACCCTGCAAAAGTGAAGAAATGGTGATATATTTCTGAGTCAGGATGGTGAGTTGGTTAGAGGGGAACTGTAAGTGGTGGTGTTCCCATGTATCTGCTGCCCTTGTCGTTCTGGATGGAGATGGTTGTGGGATTGGAAACAGTTGAAATTCTACAGCGTGTCTTGTGGATAGTAAACACCGCTGCTATGGAGTTTTGGTGGTGGAGGGAATGCATGTTTGTGGATGTGGTGTTAATTATTTATAATTTACATAGATAATTTCAAGTTGGGGATCAAATGTGGTGTTTCAAAGTTCACAGTTTACACTAAGATGAGTGGTAGAGCAAAATTTGCAGAGGACACTGAAAGTCTGCAGAGGGATGTAAATAGGTTAAGTGTGTGGGCAAGGGTCTTGCAGATGGAGTACAATGTTGGTGAATGTGAGGATTTTGGTAGGAATGACAGCAAAATGGACTATTATTTAAATGGTGAAAAATTGCAGCATGCTGCTCGGCAGAGGGACATGGGTGTCCTTGTGCATGAATCACAAAAGGTTGGTTTGCAGGTGCAGCAGGTATTAAGAATGCAAATGGAATACTGTCCTCCATTGCTATAGGGATTGAATTTAAAAGTTGGGAGGTTATGCTGCAGCTATATAGGGTCTGGTGAGGCCACACCTGGAGTACTGTGTACAGTTTTGGTCCTTGAGAAAGGATGTACTGGCACTGGAGGGGGTGCAGAGGATGGTCACTAGGTTGATTCCAGAGTTGACAGGATTGGCTTACAAGGAGAGATTGATTAGACTGGGACTATACTCATTGGGATTCAGAAGAATGAGGGAGGATCTTATAGAAACATATAAAATTATGAAGCAAACAGATAAGATAGAAGCAGAGAAGTTGTTACCACTGGTGGGCAAAACTAGAACTAGGGGGCATAGTCTCAAAATAAGGGGGACCAGATTTAGGACTGAGTTGAGGAGGAACTTCTTCACCCAAAGTACTGTGAGTCTATGGAATTACCCGCCCAGTGAAGCAGTTGAGGCTACCTTGTTGAATGTTTTTAAGACAAAGATAGATAGATTCTTGAACAATAAATGAATTGTTATGGTATGCTGAGTCCTTGAAATGATCAGCCATATCATATTGAATGGTGGAGCAGGCTCGATGGGCCAGATGGCCTACTCCTGCTCCTAGTTCTTATGTTCAATCAAGGAGGCTACTTTGTCCTGGATGGTTTAAGATTTCTGAGTGTTGTTGGAGCTGGACTCATATAGGCAAGAGAGAGTTTATTCCTTCACACTTTTTTCTGCATCTTGTAGATGGTGGGCAGATTTTGGGGAGCCAGGAGGTGAGTTACTCACTGTTGAACTCCTAGCCTCTAGCCTAATTGTGTAGCCACAGAATTTATCTGAGCAGGCTTGTTCAATTTCTGGTCAATGGTAACCTCCAAAATGTTGATTGTGGGAAATGCAGCAAGGGTAATGCCCTTGATTTTCAAGGAAAAAAGGTTAGGTTGTCTCTTTTGGAGATGGTCATTGCCTGGCACTTGTGTAGTGTGAATGTTAATTTGCCACTTGTCAGTCCAAGCCTGTACATTGTCCAGTTCTGCTGCATTTGGACATGGACTGCATGAGTATCTGAGGAGTCACAAATGGTGCTGAACATTGTGTAATCATAAGTTAACATCAACAGCTCCTCCCCGCCACCTCCCCACCCCCACCCCAACCTAATTGATGAAGGATATGAAACAGCAAAAAATGTTTGGTGCTAGGAAACTACCCTGAGGAACTCCTGCAGAGATGCCCTGGAGCTGAGATGACTGACATTTAACAAACACAGCCACCTTTCTTTATGCCAGTTATGACTCCAATCACAGAAGATTCCCATTGACTCCAGTTTTGCTCAAACTACTTAATGCTACAACTCAGTCAAATGCTGCCTTGATATAAAGTGCATCAGAGATAAAAGGTACTGCAGAATCCGAGATAACAAGCATGGGGCTGGATGAACACAGCAGGTCAGGCAGCATCATAGGAGCAGGAAAACTTGACGTTTCGGGCCTAAACCCTTCATCAGAAAGGTTTAGGCC